>PVJC01037673.1:0-17084 GCA_004026665.1 Murina feae
CCTGCTGCCGGGGGATCAGGCTTCCCGCAAGAGGAGGGGTGTGTGCACAGAGTCGGTCTGGCAGGCAGAATCACCAGGGGGTGATTTTGAATGGGGGCTTTGACTGCAGTCATATTCCTGTTCATGATAAATGAGTTTGAAACAATATGAACCCCAATATGATTAAACATGCAAATATGAATTCTAATTAGCATAGTAATTCATGAGCAGATGCGATTCTTGGTGTAATTTAAAAAGACCAGGTGTGTCCTAGCCAGTTTGGATCAGTAGATAGAGCGTCGGCCTGCGGACCAAAGGGTCCCAGGTTCGATTCTGGTCAAGGGCACATACCTTAGTTACAGGTTCCTCCCTGTTTCTGACCCTGGTCAGGGTGTGTGCAGGTGGCAACCAATCGATGTGTTTCTCTCACCTCGATCTTTCTCTCTGTCACTCTCTCTAAAAATCAATGGAAAAATTTCCTCAGGTAAGGATAGATAAATCCTTACTAATAAAAGCCTCAGAACTTGACATGCCATGATCCCCTCATGCTATCACAAGATGGCTGCACACACAGCAGGCATGCACAGATGGGTGGGGCTGGGATTGACACTGGGTGTGCAGCGTGGAGCCTGCCTGGGGGTCCCCCAGCTCCACATGGCGAGGCCGCCTGGGGGTTCTGGGGGTCTTGGGGGGGTCTTACCTCCCAGTTCCACAGGGCACGGAGGTAGGACCCCTGGCTCCAGCCTACCTCTTTCGGGCAATCCATCGAGGAGCCCTGGCAGGGGCCCCCTGCACTGTGACAGGTCACAGGCCAGGCTGGGGGACACCCCCCCCCCAGTGCACAAATAAATAAATAAATACCAGGCGCCACTGGCCTTCTCCCTCGCATCACTCCCTTCTCCTCACACTTGCCCAGGAAAAGCCCTTCCCGGCCACAGCCTTCTCCCACACCCAGGATCAGAGCCCACTTTCTCTGTGGGTGGAGACCCCCTGGCCCCTTCAAAGAGAAGAGCAAACAAATCACAGACACCCCAGGAGGTCAGATGATTTAGTCAAGGTCTCATAGCTTGCTCCTGGCAGGGCCTGGTGTAGCCCCTCCACCCCCTTAGATGTGTGTGTGTGCATATGAGCATGGGTGTGCATGTGCATATGTACAGGTGGGTGCACATGTGTGTAATCTTTGGCATGATGTAGAAGTCTCTAAAACTGAAAAGATCTCATGATATCTGTATTTAACACTTGTTTTCATTAACTTTTGGGTTCTTTATCCTCATCCCATTGGCCCACATTCAACATGTTCAGGAAAATGCACATCATGAATGAATAATATGGTAGGAAGAGACCTGGTGGTCCCCCAGGCAGGCCCTGCCTTCAGAGGGGAGTGTCTTTAACCCTTGTGGGTCGAACAGCTGTTGGCTATCTGAATGCAGAATGCCACTCCCATGAGCAAACAGTTTTCTCCTTTCCACAGGCATCTGTTGAGGCTTCCCAACTGTGGCCCCCAAAATCTACATCCCTCTGGTCTCCCCAGAAGACACTGGGGTAAAGGTGTCTTGGGGGCACTGCCTTTCTTGCCCTGCTTTCTCCCCCCAGCAAAGCGTACTGCTCCCAGAGCTCATCCATAGTCTGTTCAAGGGGCCGACAGGTCTTCAGCTCATGTTCGGGTCCAAGGCTGTGTCTGTGCCCCAGCACCCCTCATGTGCCCATTTCTTCACTCGCCTTCTCACCCTCCCCACACACAGGGCTTCCGGCGTGCGCATGACACGCCTCGGCCTCCCCCGTGCCTTGTTTTACATCCAGTGTTTCTCCACGTCAACTCTGCCTTTCGGTGACGATCAAAAGCACACTCCATAGTCGTCATAACTACAAACAGGTGGTCATGACCCTCTGAACTGCTGTGCACTGTTCTAGAAGGATGGAGAAAAGAAAGGCAAGCATCGGGAAGAGAAAACCAGGCCAAAAGCCCACTTAATCCAGCTGATGTGACAATTCCACAGAGTGGTCATGGCCGAGTGGCTGGGGTTGTGGACTGTGGCATTAGTCCAGGCACTGTGGTTCCACAGCCCATGTTCCTGGCCACTGCGCTAGGCTCCGTGGCCTTAGGCAAGGTATGGATCCCCTCTCTGCCTCAGTTTTTCTCCCATAAAATGTAGGAATAATAGAATTCGTGTGACGGTTGAGTTAGCACTTGCACCTAGAAGAGAGCTGGCACCTAGGTGAGTGCACACGGCCCGTCAGTTGTCTGTACTGAGGAAAGAAAGACACAAGTGCGCAGCCTTATCGCTCTCTAAATGGATGCACAGTTGGCCTTCATTCTAGCCAGCCACCCAAGGAGGAACCCCCTGGACCTCCGCCTTGCGCTGTTCTCTTAGTGATGGGCACACAGGGTTGTAGGCAGTCCCAAATGCTCCAGGAATGGCCACTTTCCCTGGGGGTGAGTTGTGCCTTGGGCCTCTCTCTCCTCTGCGCTGGCTCCTCTGTAGGTGGCTCATTTCAAAACCTGAGCACCCCTGGAGGTATTAACACATCACTGAAAGTTTTCTCAAATTGCCACGTATCATATGCCTGGGGAGCAGAGAGCATAACGTCCCACCTTTGAATATTATTAGCTGATCCCTCTCCAGAAAAGGAAGCGTTTTTAGCTTAGGCCTACCTTCTGATACATCAGCGTGTCACTTCTGCAGGGATGCTGGAGGGTTCACTCGAGGTGACAGGAGTTGGCTGGGCCACCTCCTCTCAGCTCAGAGATAGGGGAGAACTTAGTGCTTCTAGATGCATGTATTTGGCCTTAGCCAGTTTGGCTCAGGGGATAGAGCGGACTGAAGGGTCCTGGGTCCGATTCCGCTCAAGGCCACGCACCTCAATTGCAGACCCTGCCCCAGGAGGGGCACGTGTGCGAGGCAGTCAGTCAATGCGGATGTTTCTCTCTGTCTCTCTCCCTCCTTCCATTCTCTCTATAAATCCATGGGGAAAATCCTCGGGTGAGGATTAGAAAAACAACAATAAAAGGTATATGTATTTAGACTCAGAGTTTTAAAAACAAAAACAAAATGACTTGCAGAGCGTTGTATTTTGAGATGATGCTCTGTTTACCATCTCGGTTGTCGTGATAGTATGACTGGGTACACATTTGTCCGAACTCCTGAAATGTACACAGTAAATATGTGCATTTTTTAAAAAAAACTTAATTACAGTTGACACACAGTATTATCTGAGCCTCAGGTGTACAGCTTAGTGGTTAGACATTCATACGCCTTTTGAGGGGATGAGCATGACACCCCCGGTGGCCATCTGTCACGTGCATGGTTGTCGCACAGAAGCTTCTTAACAAGCGGGCATTTTCCCGCCACTGTGTGGTAGCGATCGAAACCCTTTCCTTGGTGCAGGGGTCCATTACAGAACTCGTACATGGACCGCGTTTCACTGCGTAGTTTATGAGCAGCGCACACACGACAACGACGTAAAACATTTTTATTTTTGCCGGTTCCAACTAGAGGTTCCAATGTATGTTTCCTCACGTCCATTGACAGTCTCCCTGGTGGATCCGATTTTACTCGTTTCCCGCAAAAAAAAAAATGTGTTAACAAGCAGTCAGAACTGCATCCACGGAGGAGTGGTGTGCCCCTCGGCTTCCTGGGTCAGTGTGAGGGCTGTGCTGAGAGCTGCTGCCCGAGGACTTCGTGGGAGGCCACGTGGGGCTGGCCTGGGTGCTAACACTCAACCTGGGACCGGTGTCCCTGGCAGTGTGGTCCGAGTGAGCTTTTCCACCTGGAAAGGCTGTGCACCGTCCCTGTGGGTGACGTCAGGGTGTGACACACTGAGGCGCACGGCTGGCACTAGACGTCGTGCACCGCGCCGGGAAGGCGCGCACACCCCCACCACGGTAACAGATCGTGTTTCCTTCTTGTCCTCCAGAGCTGGGCGAGATCAAGAACGTCACCACCACGCAGCCTGCGCTGGAGCTGGATGGGCTGGAAAAATACACCAACTACAGCATCCAGGTGCTGGCCTTCACCCGCGCCGGCGACGGCGTCAGAAGCGAGCAGATCTTCACCCGCACCAAAGAGGATGGTGAGACGTGGGCGGTGTGGGCGGACAGCTTTTATCGTTTGCTTGTTTAATATATTTTTTATTGGTTGCAGAGAGGGAGAGAGAGAATTTTTGATCGGCTGCCTCCTGCACGCCCCCCCACTGGGGACTAAGCCTGCAACATGAGCATGTGCCCTGACCTCCTGGTTCATAGGTCGACTCTCGACCCTTGAGCCACACCAGCCAGGAAGCTCAGTTCTGCCTGAAAGGCCAGGAGACATAGGATGCTCCTGCCAAGTGGCAATGTTCCCGACCGGAGCTATTGTTGGGAAAGCGGGGTCACAAGGCACCCCTTAACTCCCCAGCCCAGCCTTTGGCTGCCCTCCCAAAATCTGCCTGCAGGAGTCAGACCATCTGCTTCCTATTGTCTTCGTTGATTTATCCATTGTCTCTCTCTTCCCCTATAATTTCTTTTTGGCCAAGTATTATTTTAAGCAAAAATGCCTTTTATTCCCAGAGCAGTAAGGCTTGCTGTACCTGTTTTGTTTGCCATCAGGATAATTCTAGGGTCTCTTCAGCCGTTAAGTATAAGCTCTGATCATTGCCATCCTTCCACTTGAAAGGTACGTCATGGTCTAAGACCTGTTATTCTGTGCCAGCTTCCGAATCACCTTAATTTGAGAGCTTCATGCTAATTTCTTAAATTTCTTGCAAGAATTCATGTTGGTGTAGTAAACCTTTAAATCACAGTGCCTTTTGTCTCAGACCATTAGTTCTTGTCCTTTCACCTTATTTGGACTAGGTTCTGTGACTATTTCCCAAAGCCACAGACATTGCATGACGAACAGTTCTTTGTGTTATCCTAAGGGAAACCCTGAGGGGCCCGATTCAAGCCAGTCTGAAGAAAGGTTCAAGTTCTCATAAGTATTCTAGGAATCATGAGAAGCGTGGTCTCTACCTTCACAAAGGAAGGAGCAACTGATGTCAAAGTGCCTCCAAAACGCTTGTTCCCCAGGCTGGGTGGGGTGGGTGGGAGCGCCATCACCCATCGTCCAGGACCCGCCATGTCTGTGCAGCCACGTAGAACGTCTACCATGCTCTTTCTCCAGCCTCTATCTGTCCTGTGGCATCCAAGCCAGGTACTCATGCACCGAGGCCTGGGCAGACAATACTCTTTTCTTCAGCGTTTCTGTCTCCCCACAACATGTCCCTGACTTCCACAGCCTGCTGTCTTCCACCTCGCTCGGCTCTGAACTCAGCAAACCCGGCCCTGCTTCCCCAAGCAGCCCCACCCCTCCACCTCACACATGAGTCCCACTGTCTCTCTAGCCTTCCTGTACCGTAGGGCCTGCACACAAGCTAAGCCTTAGTAGCTCTCACTTTTCTAGAACACATGAGTGTTCCTTCCCAGAAATGTGCAGGTATCAGTCGGTGCTGCTCAAAGGAATCAGATTATTTAGAGAAATCTCAGGTCAAAATGCACAGCCACGAGGAAGTCACACATACATTAATTGAGAGTGAAGACAGCTCTCTTTTAATTTTTAATAAAAGGTAACAGATGGAGAGCCATGTCTAGATGCTGCCCGTGGGACTCTGGGCATCTTATCTAACCTTCTCTGACTGTCTACATGTACGAAATTTCCATAATGATCAGACAGAATGAAATATAAAAAGTGGAGTGATGTGTGCAAACACCTAGTTTGACACATGGTGGGATGGTCCTTGACACTAGATATTTGATTATTTGATCTCAGCTCCTTCAGAGCAGGGGCGGAGCACTCTTTTGCATTGCTAAGCAATAACACGAATGTCACTGGAATTATTATTTAAAGAGCAAGTGGATCAGCAACAGGAATCTTGACACCTGCAATTTTCAGAAGAATGTACGAAAATCCAATAAGAAGGGGAGGTTCTCCCAACTCCTCATTGACTGGTGGTCATTTCAGATCAATTTTTAATTAATTCTCCAGTTTTATAAATCATGGAGCCCTGTCTCAAAACTTGACCCTGAGACCCAAAGTCTAGCTTGGAATTCTATGCTTCTGCATACGCTGCTGGTGGTGTGTGGAGATGTGGCTGATGGGGGAGGGCCCTGCCTCGGGTGTACCAGTTTTGCCAGGGTTGGGGGCCATGTGTGTGGGTGTGTGGGACAAACAGTGATGCAGAACTGAATGTCAGTGTTTACTCGGGATAAAGCATCAGCAGCTTTAAAGAGGAAGCAGAGCAGAGATTAGGCGGAAGGAGAGGAAAACTAGTGTAGTAATGAAATGACCTCCCAGGTTCACATGAAGAGCTCACTGGCTTAGAAATAGTAAAGAATTATGCCAAGCACCCTCATAGGCTCCGTATCTGATGTGGGCCATTTCTAGAACTGCATGCAATTTTGAGTCTGATTGAAAGGATAAATAAAAGCTAATTATGCTTCAGAAAATTAAGAATGTAGATCCTGTTTATTAGCCTACTTTGGGGTCTTATAGTCTTCAAGTTTGGAATGTATTGTCAGCTTCAATTAAATTATGTAACAATGTAGATAAAATTCCAGTAAAATGACAATATTCAATATTTAGAAAGCGCTTCCTCAGTAAAGCACATGCCCCTGCCTGGGACTGATCACCAAGACCAGAACAGTGATCGTGGCAAACACAAGGCTGAAGGAAGTGTTGGTACGGCACTCACTCAGACTCCTGTCAGACTTCAGACCAAGGCGATAGTTTCTCAGAACCACAATTTTGATGGCTGATGTTATGATACATTAGTAGAGGCCTTAACTGTCTAGATGCATGTTCTATAACCGCTTACCACAAACTTAGCTCCTTAAAACACACCCCCATTTCCATGGGTCAGGGTGTGGCTCTGGTTAGCCGGTCCTCTGCCCAGGGCCTGTGTTCTCACCTGAGACAGTTCCCCCTCCTCCCCACAAGCTCACTGATTGCTGGCAAGATTGGCCTTATAGTTTTAGGGCTGTGGTCATCTGAGCTTCCTGAGACTGCCTGCCATTTCTTGTCTCATGGCAGGGTAACCTTCTAGGCTCCAAGACCAGACAGAAAGAATGCCAAACCCTAGGTGATCAAGTAACAAGGTCCTGGGGTGGGAGAAGAGGCCACTTGCAGAGACTAAAACAGCACCAAGCCAGGAGGAGCCCACCCACTGATCAGGCACATCCAGAGGAGGTCTGAAGGACCC
Organism: Murina feae; assembly: GCA_004026665.1. Classification (NCBI taxonomy): domain Eukaryota; kingdom Metazoa; phylum Chordata; class Mammalia; order Chiroptera; family Vespertilionidae; genus Murina; species Murina feae. The sequence goes on from PVJC01037673.1 coordinate 7,192, forward strand.
CACCCTGCACACTGCTGAGGGGGCCCGAGGAGCAACGGGAAGGGAATTCTAGGTTCCAGCTTTTGCAGACAGGAGGTAGCTGTGTCATTCCCTGAATGTGGGCCAGGAGAAGGTCAGGCTCGGGAGAGGAGGCAGTGAGTCCTGCGGGGGACCTGGCAGGTCTCAGGTGTCTGGGATCGGAGTGGAGGTGTCATGCAGTGGGATTGGGAGCAATCACATCAGCAGCGCAGGAGGGAGGGCCAGGCGACTAGGAGAACAAGGAAGAATGGTTTCCCCGCAGCTGCCTCTTCCCTTCCGCCCGTCAGATCCCTGTCAGACATTCACTCAGCAATGGGCACAGACTCACCAAAAATGCCAACGCTTGCCTATGCCTTTGTAAGAAAAAGCACTTTACCAAACTGTCATCTGACAACAAGGAATGTCTTAAGAAAATCTCAGACAGACTGCCGCCCACCATCTGACTTAGCAGCACTCTTGCTAAAACAGAGCTCTTAGAGGTCATGCCCAAGGTCAGGGCGGAGGGGGGCTCAAGGAGAGAACCTTCGTCAGCTCCACAGCTGCTGTCACCAACTGTCACTGCCCGGGGGCTTCAACCACAGAGGTGCACTGTCTCGTTCTGGTGGCCAGAAGTTCAGAGTCAAGGCGTGGGCAGGGCTGGTTCCCCCTGAGGCCCGAGGGAGGGCTCCTGCCAGCTCCTCCCTGTGTCTTCACATCATCCCTCTGCGCATGTCTGTGTCCACATTTGCCTTTTTCTAATAAGGACACTGGCCACCTTGGGTCAGGGTCGCCCTAAGGACTGCATTTTAACTCAGTTGCCCCTCTAAAGACCCCATCGCCCAGGGAGGTCCCTTCTGAGCCGCATCCCTCGGATTTTAAGGGGACACAGTTCAGCTCCTTGGGAAGCTGAGAGGGGAGAGGGGCGGCCCTGCCGTCCGGTGGGGTCCTGTCAGGCAGGTGGGCCTGGGCACAGGTGGGGGCCCCATTTCCGCGACTGAATGTGCACTCTTGTGTCCAGTTCCAGGTCCTCCCGCGGGCGTCAAGGCGGCGGCAGCCTCGGCCTCCATGGTCTTTGTGTCCTGGCTGCCCCCACTCAAGCTGAACGGCATCATCCGGAAGTACACCGTGTTCTGCTCACACCCCTACCCCACAGTAAGTTGGTAAATAGCCAAGTGCCTTATGCGTCTCCGCTGCAGCTGCGAGGGCCCCTTGGGGACGGGACGGGTCCGTGCCGTCGCCCCCACCTACTCGGGTCTTCCCAGTGGATTTGTTTTTCCTGTGGTCTCCACATACAAAGCAACATCCTCCTTAAGCCTCCTTTGAAGAGACATGTCTGAACCATTGTAAGGGGCACAATTGTCTGGAATTATTGTTTATTTGGTGGCTTCCCCCAGAGCTGCCAGCCGACTTACCAAAATCAAAACCCAGAGGCCTTAATTATGCCTGAGTTGAGAGTCCGTGGACAACACCTATGGATTTTGCTGTTAGGCTGGTTGCTAAACGCACTTCCTGCCTTTTCTCCTGTCCCCTCCCTCCTTCCCTCCCTCCTGTGCCCGCCTCCTATCTCACTCTGACTTCCTCCCCTGCCACATCCCCCACTAAGAACCCAGCAGGCAAACCCTGTCAGCCTGGAGGGTCTGCAGTGAGGCTCTGGGACCCTCCCAGTTGCAGTAGTCAGCTTAGCTCATTGCAAAGGAATGAAAAACTAGAGTGCAGAATAGTTCCAATGTCGTATTTATTATCGCTCATTTATTACCATTGAAGAAACCCTACAGAGTCCAAGTGCTTCTTAAACCAGGTATAAAAGGCAAATTTTAGAGAAAAGTGGTTCATCAATATTCATGATGTGTTTATGACATTTTTTGAGGTAGGTGCCCGGTCTAGTCCATCTTTCTGTGTCTCTGCCCCCGCAGAGATTTGGCATGCATAGCCATTCCATGTGTATTCACAGGGTAGACACACAGATTAATTTTACTTTCATTCTGGTAAATATTGTAACATCAAATTTCCCATCTTTGCTAGTTTAAGCGTTGGTTCAGTGGCATGAAGCCCATTCACATTGCTGCAACCATCACCCTCATCCGTCTCTAGAACTTTCCGTCTTCCACAACTGAAACTCTGTCCTCATTAAACAAACTAACTCCCCATCCCCCTCCTGCCAACGCCCAGCATCCACCAGTCTAGTTTCCACCTATATGACTATTCTAGGGACCTCGAATAAGGGCGGTCACACAGCATGTGTCCTTCCTTTTCAACACTGAATAGCATTCCTCAACTAATTTATCTATTGATCTTTTAATTAAAGTGATATGTTTTCCCCAGTGTGTAGGGGCCCCCAAGGCCTGGTGGCCCTGGAGACAGTGGCCATGACTGATGGTGGGAGACAAGGTGAGCGTGGCAGCTCACTGTGGTCTGGCTCTCCTATAAATACTGAGTTGTATGTTCTGCCATTTATATGTCAACAATGGCAGCGATCAAGGTTGATGTAAATGTAATATGGGCAGAATTGGTTCCAGAACTTTCTTGGAGGTTCCTTACTTGGTTTCAAACATGCTGTGAATTCTCAGGGCTGAGCCCTCCCAGCGAAGCCCAGAGGTGCAGATCAGTGTAGACACCAAGATGAAATGCTGAGAGGCAATTCACGGAGACCCCTCTCCTTAGCCCCAAGAGAGACGAAGTTATTGTCACCATTTCACCAAAGACAAAGTGATTGCTAAGTGAAAATACCCGTTCTCCATGAGAATGTGAAATGCTTCTCTAATTGCATTCCTTTATCCCACTATCTATTGGCTATAGGACTCACACTTGCTATTTTGACTCCAACTCGCTGGGAAGAAGCTAGCAGCGCCCAGAGAACACCAGCATCTGCCTCCCTCTGTCTCTGTTGTCCCAATCTGGTCTTTATCTCTAAATGAGAAACTTCTACCTGGCTTATTTGAAACTAGGGGCCCAGTGCATAAAAATTTGTGCACTCGGGGGGTCCCTCAGCCCGGCCTGTGCCCTCTCGCAGTCTGGGGCCCCTCTGGGGATGTCCACCTGCTGGCATGCCTGGCCAGCCTGGGTGAGGGGCTGATGGCTGTTTGCAGGCTGGCCAAGCCCCCCACTGGGGACCTCACCCATGGGGGTGTGGCCAGCCTGGGTGAAGGGCTGAGGGCTGTTTTCAGGCTGCCTACAGTCCCTTCAGGGTTTGGATCTCGCCTGGGGTGCCTGGCCAGCCTGGGTGAGGGGCTGAGGGCTGTTTTCAGGGTGGCCACAGCTCCCATTGACCCAACGTCCCAGCGAGGCTGGCTGGAATCAGTTTTCTGGGGTTTATTTATCTTCTACAATTTAAACTTTGTTGCCTTGAGCAGAGGCCTAGGCAGGCAATGAAGCCTCCTGTTTGCTTCAGCTCCATGGCTTCTATAACTGAAACGTTGCCTTGAGCAGAGGCCCAGCTGGCCTAGGCAGGCAGTTTCCTCCATCGCTGGTGCAACGGAAGCCTCCTGTTTGCTCTAGCTCCATGGCTGACGGCCACCATCTTGGCTTGGTTAATTTGCATACAGCTGCTCTGATTGGATGGTGGGCATGGCTTGGATGGTGGGCGTGGCTTATGTGTAATGGAGTGAGGCTCAATTTGCATATTACTCTTTTATTAGACTAGATAAGTCCTGAGTGACTGAGGCTTAGATGAGTGAGACAACCAAACCCCTTCCTGGGGGCTGTGGGCATATTAGTCTACATGCTACCAGACCACAAATGCCAATCACTAAAGAGCAAAGAGTTGCCCTAATCTGTTTGGCTCAGTGGATAGAGCATCGGCCCTCAGACTGAAAGGTCCTGGGTTTAGTTCTGGTCAAGGGCACGTACTTCAGTTATAGGTTCCATCCTAGCCCTGGTCCCAGCCATGCCAGAGGCAACCAATTAATGTGGCTCTCTCACATTTATGTTTCTCTCTCTGTCTCTCCCCCTCCTGTCCATTCTCACTTAAAAAAGAAAAAATATCCTCAGGTGAGAATTAACAAAAAAATTTTTTTATAAAAAGGAAGAGGTACTGTCCTGAAATCATGATCAAATAGCCTGCGGATTGGAATAGAAATTATTTCCACTTCTCTCCATGCACAGAACCCTGGGATTTGTACCTTCTGGACAAGACCCTTCCAAAGTGTGGCAGTATGGGGTCAAGTCCACCAGACAGGTGGACGATAAAACTAAATGCCTCACCTCCCTGACGTCTCACCACCCCCAGCAGCATGCCTCTGTGCCGTCTTTTGACCACATTAAAACCCCCTGCAGCTCGAGGGATGTGCTCACTCACAAGCCATGGTCTCTGGGCAGCCTCCATGGGGTGACATGAACCGAGGCCAGTTGTACTCCCTCGGGAGGCACCTTGCTGATCACCTACTTCCAACACCATTTGAGAGCATGGAGCCTATCTTTCTGGTAGACCTTATTTTTAGAGCAGTTTTAGTTGACAGCAAAATTGAGTGGGAGGTGCAGAGCTCCCATACAAGGCCTACTTTTAAATTAAAAATACCATTATAAGTAAAGGGAGAACTAATACACTTCCCCTCAGTGGTGAACATGGAAAAATACCATCTATTGTTCTGCAAAGTGGGGTGGAGGTTAATGGAATTAACAAGAAATGATAAATCCCTAGAAATGATCCACCTCTCCCCCCTTCCCCATCTTTAGTTTCTATAAATTAATTGTAAGTCAGAAAACTGATCTTTCAGATTTCTGGAGTTTTCCACGTCTGCCTATGTGTCAGGATGAGCACCAGAGGGCAGTCCTAGCTAGCGCTGTGTATTTTCCCTGCTCCTCTGTCTGAGATGCTTTCTCTTTGGAATGATTTCCTGGTTGAATGTGGGACATGGGAGGGTAACTCAGGACACAGCGAGCGTGCCCTGTCATTTCGTCTTTACAAGCATCCCCCAGCCGACCTCCTTGTGGATGTGAATTTTTTCTCAAGGTCCCCAGTTCACCTCCCTTCATTGTAAAAGGACGTTGTTACAAGACGGGCTCTTCTCTCTCACGCGGAAAATACATTTTCTAATCATGCATTTGTTCTGTGGTGCTGTCTCAGTTCAGCTTAGTAAAAGATACTAGAACTTGAAACTGTGTGTGTGGCCAGACGGGAGGTTGTACATTCTTGCAGAGACTGGTTGCCTAGCAGAACTGGGTAAACATTGATCTCACTGAGAGGGGTGGGCAAATGCAACGAGACATCAACCTCCCCAATCAGAGATGTGAACAGAAAATCAGGGGCTCGTCCACATACGTTTTGGACCATGGCTGTTAATTTGAACATGTAAGAGTTCAAACGACCAATTCACGCACTATGACAAGTAATAGACGTCTAAAGAAGTGAGCTGACCTTATTGGCTCCTGGATAGACAGTAGCTAAGTTGATTTTCTCTCTAACACTCTCCCTACATAAAACCAGTCTGTGAGGAAAAGTATCCTGCGCACTGAACGGTTGCCAGTGTGAGTCCTGGTCAGGGCACATGCCCAGGTTTCAGGCTGGTAGGGAGCTTGCAGGAGGCAGCTGATCCATGTTTACTCATAAACAGATGTTTCTCTCTCTCTCTCCCTCTCTGGCCCTCTCTCTCTTTTTAAAAATAAAATTTTAAAAGGTTTTTTAAAAAAAAATCACTGGCTAGAATTCATCTCAGAACCTCACAACCACATGGAAACCAGGAAGTTCAACCCTAATATGTCCCCAGAAGACAAGAAAACCAGAATGCTTGGAGACTGCTCTAATCACAACCATGGGACTGCGCTAATAAAAGACGGAGTGTTTTCTTGAATTCCTATTTCTAAGGAGGGTAGAGGGTACGAGATTGTCACCATTCTGTGTGATGTGGCAAAGCACACAGCAGTGGTATATGCACAGCACAAGAGCATAAGCAATAGGGTCAGAGGTGGTTTCCTGAGGCATATGTACAGCCCTGGCTTGTAGGAGGGGCAGAATTTTACCTGATAAAGGGTTTTATGACCAGAGGAAATAGCACCCTCAACGTGACATTGGATCATGAGAGTTCTCTCTCTGCAACATCTTATTTTTTCAATTACAGCTTATATTCAATATTATTTTGTATTAGAGACCTGGTGCATGAAATTCGTGAAGGTGAGGGGGTTTCCCTCAGCCCTACCTGCACCTTCTCACAATCTGATTGCCCAATCCCAGCCTGCACCCTCTCGCAATCCAGGACCGCTGGCTCCTAACCACTCACCTGCCTGCCTGCCCTAACCACTCTGCCTGCCTGCCTCATTGCCCCTAACCACTCTGCCTGCCTGATCACTCCTAACCACTCACCTGCCTGCCTAATCATCCCTAACGACTCTGCCTGCCTGCCTGATTGCCTCTAACTGCTCACCTGCCAGCCTGAACACCCCTAACCACTCTGCCTGCCTTCCTCATTGCCCCTAACCACTCACCTGCCTGCCTCATTGCTCCTAACCACTCACCTGCCTGCCTCATTGCCCCTAATCCCTCTGCCTGCCTGCCTCATTGCCCCTAATCCCTCTGCCTGCCTGATCACCCCTAACTACTCACCTGCCTGCCTCATTGCCCCTAACCACTCTGCCTGCCTGATCACCCCTAACCACTCGCTGGCCCGCCTGATCGCCTCTAACTGCCCACCTGCCTGCCCAATCACCCCTAACCACCTCTGCCTTGGCCCCCACCACAGTGGCTTTGTCTGGAAGGACATCTGGAAGGCCATTCAGCTATCTGGGCTAATTGGCATATTATGCTTTTATTATTATAAATTATTATAAATTAGCTTCGGGTACATAGCGTAGTGATTAGACAGTCCTTCTCAGTCCTCTCCCTCCTTTCACTCCCACCGCCATTGCCTTGGTTCAAGTCCTCACCAGGGACCCAAACTAAGTCAGGAGCCCAGCCCACAGTCCACATCACTGTCAGGGTTGCTCTTTCAAGTTCTCGGTCTGATCATATTGCTCCCTTGGGCACATTGCTTGACCTCTGTCTTTTTAGCTAAAAAAATGTTCCAAGTCTCCAAGATGACCTGCACAGGTTTCCACAGTCCTCCAACTCCTGCCCAGCCTCATATTCTGCTAAGCTTCCCCATCCAATACCTGAGCCGTGCCATGCCTCATGTGTGTGTGTTTGTCAAAATGTGTCTGTGAGTGTGTGTGTGTGTGAGTGTGAGTGTGTGTGTGCATGAGTGTGTGTGCATGAGTGTGTGTGCGTGAGTGTGTGTGTATGTCTGTGAGTGTGTGTGCATGAGTGTGTGTGCGTGAGTGTGAGTGTGTGTCTGTGACTGTGTGTGTGCATGAGTGTGTGTGCGTGAGTGTGAGTGTGTGTGTGTGTATGTTTTGGGTGCTCCTTGCCTTTTCCCTTTCATTCCTCCATATAAAATGCTTATTCTTAAGGCTCAGCTTAAATCCTGTATAAATTATTCCACCATTTTTAAATCCTTGCCATACTTACGTCACTATGTGATAAATACCTTACGCGTATGGTTCCCGATCTTGCTTAGTCACAAGGCAGAGTAGGGAATAAATTTTGTAGCCAGTATACACACACAACAAAGCTTCGTAAACAAAACTTATCTTACCGTGTGTGATGCACTCTGACATTTTCTGTTCCACTGGATTTTTTATTTTCTTTTGTGAGTGATCACCATGACCCACTATAGTGCTTCTGTGACCCACATTTTTTAAAACCATGGCTTTCCATCGGGTTAATCCTGATGAGACTTGATGCAGGAGTGGTTGTTTAGCATTGTCTTCACTGTAGTGGTGGGAGACGCACAGTCTGGGCAGAAGCATGCAGCTTAGTAAGACAAAGGCGGGGTCCGCCACCCCCAGGCATCTGGGCTCAGAGGCCTGGCTTTTCACCCCGACAGCTTCCCCCCTCCCCGGGCAGCCAGCTCCCCCTCACCCCCTCACTGATGTGTACCCTTCCTTCAGTGTGACCATATCTCTTGCGTTATTGTTAGATAGGGACATAGTTGGGCGGCTTTGGTGGCTTGTCAGTTTCTGAAGTGCAGCACCGCCGTCAGTCATCATTAAGTCTTTGGAAAACCTGGTGTTGCGCTGAAATAGCGGATGTTCAGCGAATGTTGCATTGGACTAAAATGTTCGGGGTACGACTGTGCGTCATCCGATGGAGATTCCATTGTATAATGAGATTTCTGCTGAAGAAGGCGGGAACGTGTGTGATCGTGGTCGGGATGCTTTCTCTTTCAGAGGGCGTCAGATGTCTGTGCTCAGATCACTGACATGGAAACCCTTCTTCTGTCATTCTAAATGACCCCATCCATGGTGGGTCTCTCTTTTCTGTCATGACAAAGCTAGGAGGTAGCCCACGGAAGCCATCATGCCTCATTTACGCATGTGCAAAACTAGTCACTTGCTCATCGGAGCTTTGTTGAGTCCCTCTGAGTGGCAGGCATGTGCTAGCTCTCTATGTCTCCATGATCAGCTAGATCTCACCCCAGCCCTCGGCATCTGAGCATGTCCTCCTACCGATGGGAGTAAATCTAGACACGTTTCCTGGAGAGAAAGCTACTTCCGAGCACCCCAGACCTATGCCAATCAACTCTGGTGTGTAAGAACTCCTTGGAAGACTATTCCTGAAGCTTCCTGGGAAATAACCTCAGCATTTCACGGCCAATTCTGATGGGAATGGTTCTCAATGTTCCTTAAATTTTTCATGGCGTAATTTACATCTATTTATTAGACCTTGATTCCTGAGGGAGTGGGGGAAATGGCTTGTCTTTTCAAACCCAGTCCTCTGACAATGGTCTTTCTTCCCCCTTCAACTCATTCTCAATGAACCGGCTGATAACTGCTCCATTTTTCTGTGGAATCCGTACTTTCATTTTCTCTTTTATTGTTGTCGTGGTCATTCAGATTCACTGGGCATCGAGGGAAACTGGCCAGGGATTATAATTGCTCAAAACGCAGGTAACATGTATTCTCAGGTTAACAGAAACCTGGCCTTTAAAATCCTGAGCCCAATTTTGTACTTCATGGAGCAAAAGAAAAGAGAAATGAGCCCTGAAATCTCATTTGAAGCCCAGCCTCACAAGACAGCCTGCCCAATTTTGCAGATAAATTGCCAATAAGCCTCCCGGCTTTGCAGCGGCACACGCTCAGACCCGACGCGGGTGTGTATCATCCAAATGTGCCCCTCCATCGCTGCTCCTGTCCCCCTGGAGCCACGGAGACAATGCCCTGGGTCACCCCGCTTGGCAAGATTCCAGCTCTGAAAACACCTTTTTCATTTTGCCTGACACAGACATGTGGCACCACTGAGGGAAACAAACTGGCTTCAAATATTTTCCTATTAAGACAATGAAAATAGCTATTTTTTTCCCCAATACTGATTTCTTTATTCCATGGGAGAAGTTATATGATGATAAACTATGTCCTTTGGCAAAGTATATTGAATAGGCGATAGTAATCAAGTTAAATTAATAAAGCGTGTTTACAGATGGATCATGCGCATGGCAGAGGGAATGACAACAGAGAAGGGATGAGGCAAGGCTGTGGTAGACAGAGGGGATTTTTGTGGAAGAGCCACGGATATGAGGCTCCTGGAATGTCAGTCTGGCTAGTGGGACAGCGCCCTTGGCCTCAACCATAGCATGAGGAGACGAGTTCCTTTCCCTCTTTTTCTGGATATCAACTGTAATTCACTTGCAATGAGTATAACCATGATTTTTATTTTGGAAGGTCAAAGAGTGAAATATGTGATGTTTGGAAGGCTTTTTTAAACGCAGCCGATAGTCATGTGTACCATAGCAGCTTCAGGGACCTCAGTGAAGTACAGAGGAAGCCACACCATTGACTTGGATAAAACGCATCTTTAATATCCTGCTTTTCCTGTGAGTGCTGGACACCTGCCTGTCCCTTCACGAAGGTCTCTGTGCTGTGCTGTTATC
>PVJC01037674.1:0-17089 GCA_004026665.1 Murina feae
TTGTAAATTATAGTGTTTAAGTGTACCACAAGTGTTGTGGACAAGGATAAGCTACAAAACCTGTGTCTCAGTTTTCTTGTTTGTACACTGGAGAAAATAACAATATGTCTCTGAAAATTAAAAAGCATTTATCTGAAGCAAGCACTCTGTGTCTGACACATGACAAGCACCATATGAATTAGCTTTTGTTTGTAGCATCATCATAGGCATTTTTTATGTTTTTTTCTTTTGTAATTTATGTCTTTCATCTTTTTATTTTACACTTTTATTTTTAAAACAATGTATCAAACTCTTTAAATGGATGTTAGTAGTGGAAAGAATACGGATCGGGAGGCAGGAAAACTATGTTTCTTTTACTAATTCTGAATATATCGCTTACTTGTTAAAGTTGCTTGGGATTTTCCCTTTGCTACTCCAAGATTTTAATTTCTTTATTAAAAAAACCACCACAGTAATAAATTAAATTAATTCTTTCAAAGCATTTATAAATCAACCTGTAAATTAGAAATCAAATAAAGGTCCAACATAGTCAGTAGAGTCTTTATTTTATCAAGGAAACATTATAAAAAGAACCACAGTGCACTATCACTAGGATTTCATTAAAAAAGAACTTTTTCACACCACACAAAAAGGAAGAAACACACATTTTTAAAATAAAGAGAAGTCCTTTTTATTAAATAAATTTAATGTTATGAAAAACTCATGTGACAGGGTAATAAAACAGAAATATTTCAGTATTAGTTTCAGCTGAGGACTCAAGACCATCAGTGCCACATTACAAACTGAGTTATGAGACCTCCATGAAGGATTTCCAAGAGGAATTATGGAATCCAATTTTGAGAATCTAAACAGACTCAGCTACTTTGCAAGTATGAAAGTTATCAAAAGTAGAGATAAGATGGGTGTTTTTGGAAAGGGCTATGCTGTTAACTTGAATTCCACAACCTTGTGGGAGGTTTTTGGGAGTGTGGGTGTCTGACCCCTATTTCAAGCATTAAGAAAGAATATTCAACTGAACCACTTAGAGTCTGAAATGTGTAACCTACACTTGAGAGACATAATTGACTGCCAACTAGGAATGCCTAACCATCAAAAGAAGAGCAGAACATGGTGGAGATGTATTAACTGGGTAACATGCATGTCCCAGGGAGGAATGAACTGAAAGCTTTCCCATGAACCAGGTACTGGCTATGTAAGATTATCAGCACAGATATGACAGACAGCCAACATAGGATCATCCTAAGTCACTATCCAGGGGGCTGCCTATGATTCCAATGTTGCAGAAAGACCCAGAAAAACCAAGTGACGCTTTGAAGAAGTAGAGAAAAAACACTGTTTTAATTACACCTGCGGACTCTGGGAAATAATTTTTAAATCAAGAGTGATGTAACATGCAGAGGCTTCACTTTTTATAACCTTATGGGGTCATTGTCTTGCAGATATGACCCCTTCCCTCCTTGAGGCCCTGCAGGAAGGCCCCCAGGTGTCAGGCCACATGGGATGGTCCTGGCGCATAACCCACCCTTCCCCCAAGGCAATGATTATGGCTTCTGTAACAGGTTCTGCAAGTTCAGTTTCTGGGAAGGAGGGAATGACCTAATTATAGGTCATTAAGAATGCACACTGAGAGAGAAACCAAGATGGCAGCATAGGTGAACACCGGAATTGCGGCCGTGCATAACCATTTTAAAACAACAATGAAAAGAAAAAATGGAACCACCCAGACCCACAGGAAGGCTGGCTGAGTGGAAATTCTACAACTAGAAAGAGACTGAGAGTCAGAGGAGGTGCGGAAGTAAAGTGCAGAGGTATGGAGGCATGCGCAAAGGGGCTCGTGGAAAGGACTGGCAGCATTTCATACCGGAGGGAGGCACAAGCTCCCGATGGCTCTGAACTCCAGTTCCAGGTGAGTTTCTGGGGACTCAGAACCATACGGGGAGGAGCTGGACTGTCTGGCACCGTCAGGCACTATCTGGCACCATCAGACACTGGGAGGAACTCCAGAGAGGCTTGAGACCTGGTGCCTCTTAGGGCAGAGCTGAGAAGCAGCCATAGCTGGTTGCTCCGTCCTGTAGACTCCCTGAGACCCCACCCCACCCAAGCTGCGCGCAGAGGCCTTTGCATATAAAAGGCTGGGAAACCTCAGGAAAAGGCTAAAATAACACCTCCTTGGAGATACAAGTGCCAGCGTTCCCAGGGGTGTGAGTGGTACAATCCTAAATACAACTCCTCAGATTCATAAGGGATGCACTTGGGGCAAACTCCATGAGCACCAAAGCCCCACTGAAACAACTCTTGCCCCATAAGGGTGTCTCCAGCACATAAGTTCTCCCACTGTAGACACAGCTGATTTGCATAACCAAGTGGCTTGGAGGTCATTTCCTCTCAGTGATCACCTAACACAGAAAGCCACTCTATCAACCCAGGGAAGCAGCCAAAATGCAGAGACAAAGGAACGGATCACAAATGACATAAATGGAGGAAGGCAAATGACTGGATATAGAGTTCAAACCACAGTTTTACTGTTTTTCAAGAATTTTCTAGAAACGGCCAATAAATTTAGTGAGACCCTCAATAAATCTAATGAGACCCTCAAGGATATGAAAAAGGACCAACTAGAAATTAAGCATACATGACTGAAATAAAGAATATTATACAGAGATCCAACAACAGATTAGAGGAACACAAGAATCAAGTCAAAGAACTGAAATATGAAGGAGCAAAAAATACCCAAATGAATAAGCAAAAAGAAAAAAGAATCCAAAAATATGAAGACAGTGTAAGGAGCTTCTGGGACAACTTTAAGCGCACCAACATCAGAATTATAGGGGTGCTAGAAAAAGAGAGAGAGCAAGATTTTGAAAACATATTTGAAGAAATAATGACAGAAAACTTCCCCTACCTGGTAAAAGAAATAGACTTCCAAGTCCAAGAAGTGCAGAGAACCCCAAACAAAAGGAATCCAAAGAGGATCACACCAAGAAACATCATAATTAAAATGCCAAGAGCAAAAGACAAGGAAAGAATTTTAAAAGCAGCAAGAGAAAAACAGTTAGTTACTTACAAGGAGGCACCCATACATCTGTCAGCCGATTTCTCAACAGAAACTTTGCAGGTCAGAAGGGAGTGGCAAGAAATATTCAAAGTGATGAATAGCAAGAACCTACAGCCAAGATTACTTTGCCCAGCAAAGCTATCATTCAGAATTGAAGGTCAGATAAAGAGCTTCACAGACAAGAAAAGCTAAAAGGCTTCATCACTACCCAACCAGTATTATATGAAATGCTGAAATGTATCCTTTGAGAAGAGGAAGAAGAAAAAGTAAAGATAAAAATATGAACAACAAATAATATCTATCAACAAGTGAATCTAAAAATCAAGTGAATAAAAAATCTGGTGTACAGAATAAACTGGTGAATAGAATAGAATCAGAGGCATAGAGAGGGAGTGGACTGTCAATTTTCGGGGGGAAAAGAGTGTCCGGGGTGCAGGAAGAGACTGGACAATAATCGTACACCTATGGATGAGAACAGCATGGGGGAGGTTAAGGACAGAGGGTGGGGTGGGAACTGGGAGGAGGGAAGCTATGAGAGGAAAAAAGAGGAACTGTAATAAACTGAACAATGAAGATTTTTTAAAAAAAGAATGCACACTGAGCTTGCTGGCATGAATTCCAATTGCCAACCCCCCGAAATATCAGGGTTACATTTGAATTAGCCCTTTTTAGCCTTCTTACCAACATCTTGGAGTGATGTAAAGGGCTGAGGAAAGAACTAAAGTAAGAAGCAGGAAGGGTTACCTTTTGAGCTCCTTTAGGGAACTACAGGTAAAAATTTGTTAAGGATGGGAATATTTCACCTAATTTGTGACTATTCCTCATTAGGTAAAAAGGTCAATTTAAACATCTGACTGCGCCAGAGAGCATGACTCCAATCATAGATAATGGCAGATTTAACAAAACAGAAATTATCTTTCCTTTTCTCTCCTCCTTTCCCTAGGATTTAGATAGTATCAGTGAGTAAAATGGAGGAAGAGGGGAAAAAAGTTAGGGATGAGAAAAAAAAAATGCCAATTACACTCCTTTCTCAGTGCAAAGGCTTAGCATGAGTCAAGTATAAAAGTATAAATAGTTGAAAATGAAGTGACTTAATGGATCTCATAAGTCATGCATTTCAGCAGAACTCATTGGTTGTTTATTTATTTTTGGATTTTGCTGCCAGGTCTCACATGAACATTAGTGAACTGGGAACCAGTAGACTAGATGAGATTTCTGAAAACTCTGCTAGACTTAGATACAGGAAAATATGTGGAATACGAATTTGTAAATTTTAATTCATTTTCTGAGACTATGCTATCACTGTTCAGCTTTAATTAAGGAACAAAATAGAGGATTCCAGGATGGCTGAAGAGCAGTTGAAAGCTGCACCCGCTTGCTCCCAGATTCAAACTGGATTTATGGCTAAATTACAGAGCAACCAACTTGAAAAACAAATTGAAGTATAGCTGATCTGAAATATTATAGCCCAGGAGTGCAGAAAAAGTCATGTAGGGTCTAGGAGAAGGGCAGAGAGCCCCTCATGCAGGGACAGCTAAGTGGGAGGGATATCTCCCGCTTTAAAACTCTCTACCCCTAGGAGCAGACCCTGCAGGGATTCCCAACTCAGAGCAACAAACATGCCAAGAGGAGCCAAGTGTCATCTGGTGGTGAGAATCAGTGGGGATTCTGTCTGCTGGGGGGCAGACCGCACCATCCCAGGGAAGGAGCACTTCAGCTGCTGCAGCAGCAGCCTGGAGAGTTTGCTCTGGACTCTTGTTGGGGAGGCCATGCTTCTGTTCTTGGGTCCTGTGGTAAGGTCTGCTGGCTCCAGCAGTAACTTTGATGGACCCTCTGTTCTTTGGAAATGCTTTGGGCAAAGACCCAGTCAGTGACTTAAACTATGTGGCCCGGTGGGGAGGAACGGTCCCTCCCATCTCCAGTGCGTGGTCGTGCACCCCTTCCCCCACCTGCTGAACTGCTTGGCCTGCCCTGTCTTGCTGGGTTGGGCAGCACAGGGGAATGCAGGGTGGGAGTTTGCAGCCCATACTAATGGCTGTGATGGCCGGGGAGCTGAAGCTTCGGCACATCTGCTGGGTTGGGAGCCTGAGTGGAGCTGGGAATCTCAGCCTTGCCCTCTGAGACCAGCTGCACGGAGAGATCAGAGTGCCACATAGGGCTGCCACAGCCCACTCCTGCTGGTTTGGTGTAGAGAACTGTCTCCCAGGGAGGCTTCTGTCTGGGAGCCAAACAGGTGAGTGCTGGGCTCTGTGGCTGCATTGCTGTGAGGAGGATCCAAGCTCCCCTGCAAGTTGAGCTCATGCTGCCCAGGGAAGGAGAGAAAGTGCTGGTCCTCCCTCTTACAGGTTGTGGGCACCCCCCCCCCAATAGGAGAGTGTTTGGATCAGTCCCACCAAGTCCCAGTTGCTCCTGCTGGGGGCACTTCCATGGGGAGGGAGGGGAGTAGAGTAGCTCAAAGGGGGGCATTTAAAGTGTGAGGCCTGGGAAGCTATTACCTGGGAGGAAGTGCTTAGGCTTCCTGCCCCTCATGCCTGGCAGGTTGGGCTGGTGTCATCCTTAACAGGGGACTCCTTTGATCTATCCCTGGAGAGCCCAGGGCAACTGAACTTGCTCCTACAGAGGAGATGTCTGGCTGTACCCAACCAGAACCTGAGCAAGCCCCACTAGGGGGAGGTAGAGTTGGAGACTCTGGCAGACACTGAGGTTTTGGCTTTGAAGCAGGGACTAATTTCTCCTCATTAAGTACAACCTCAGTGGGGAGGCGATGTAGCTGCCAGATGGAGGTGCAGAGAGCCTTGGTCCTAACACAGATCTACTCCCAGTTCTAAACTAGGGGCATGGATACATGAAACAGGCTAAAGGAGGCCAGAGAGGAGAGGAATAGGGGGGACTGGATGAAAGAAGGTGAGAGATTAGCCAAGAACATATATGCATAGCCATGGGCACAGACAACAATGTGGTGATGGCCAGAGGCAGGTGAAGTGGGTGGGGGCTGGGTGGGTGAAGGTCAAAGTGAGGAAAATGGGGGACATCGGTAATAGTGTCAGCAATTAAAAAAAAAAAGAGAGCAACATAGTAACAATAATAATACAAATTCTTTCTGTTGAAAAACATCACTCATGTGGTATTTATATCGTCATACAAATAAGCATATGTCATCTACATAGAATATTAGGAAATATTCTAACTTCACAAACCTCATTAGGGTGCTTATCTGCAAGGTCTCCTGAAACTCTAGGTGTCATCAGAGATCTAATTTTAATTTTGCACGACAAGAGAGAAGATAATTGAGAGTAAGGAACTTGTGCTCAATCCTGATGGTTTCTAAAGTTAGGTTAGGCTAAGAATTAGCAAGGAAACCAACATCAGTTAAATGACTACTGTGTCCCAGGAGATATGCTCAGTGTTTTACATATGAAACTTCAGGTAGTACAAGGAACTCTGGTAATGGGAATTATTAACCTGATTAGTAAAACAAATGAGGAAATTGACACTAATATATTTAAGTTAACATTTTCAAGGTCATAGACTTACTGAGTGACAGACTAGAATTTTAAATCAAGTTTAAAACCTACTCTGAATTCCTTCCCTTTTCACTATACCCTGTGAAAACTTCCACATATGTTTTAATATATAAAAGTTTAAATTGGTATGTTGGAAAGATCTCTACATTGTACAACCTATTTCATCCAACTGATGCACTGATTTCATGACATTTTTATCTAGTCCTCTTACCTCTAGGTTTAAATTATCTAGAGATACTGAGTCCTTAATTTTTACTAGCAGGTATTTAAGCAACACTGTGTTTAGACTAATCTATTGGTTTATTTACTTCTTAAGTCAGGAACTGCCTCATTTATTTTGTCTTCCAGGGCCTAACACAGTGCCTAGAAACTGGTAAGTGCTCTATAAATATTTGTTAATTTTATAAATAAGCTAGAGGTCTGGTGTACAAAAATTTGTGCACTCAGGGGGAGGGGCGTCCCTCAGCCCAGCCTGTGCCCTCTTGCAGTCTGGGACCCCTTGGGGGATGTCCACATGCTGGCATGCCTGGCCAGCCTGGGTGAGGGGCTGATGGCTGTTTGCAGGCTGGTCAAGCCCCCCAGTGGGAACCCTCACCCCATTGGGGTGTGGCCAGCCTGGGTGAGGGGCTGAGGCTGTTTCAGGCTTCTCACAGCCCCTTCAGGATTTGGGTCCCTACCGGGGTGCCTGGCTGGAAGCAGGTATCTGGGATTTATTTAACTTCTATAATTGAAACTTTGTTGCCTTGAGTACAGCTCAGGGCCCGCAGCACTCTGGCTTCCTCCATTGCCCAGGGCAACTCCAGCTCCGTGGTTGCTATCATCTTAGTTGAGTTAATTTGAATATTTGCTCTGATTGGCTGGCAGGCATGGTTGATGGGCATGGCTGGTAGATGTAATGGAGTGAGGGTCAATTTGCATATTACTCTTTTATTAGATTAGATGATAGCAAACAATACCTTCTTTCTATTAAACAAACAAACAAACACTATGAGACTGAATTTTTCCTGAAATAATAGACGTATTGAGAAAGGACCAGACCCTGGGACATTCAGTCTAAACCAGCAGCACCAAAGATAGATGGAGAAGACAAATATATCTGTCACTCTGGGGTTACAGTGGGGAAGATAGATGAGAGTTGTTTTGAAAGAATTTACATTGGCTATAGATGAGGAGGTCAGGAAAAGTTAAGTTGGGGAAAGTTCTGGGATAAGTGAATACTCAGAAAGGAAAAAATAATTGATGGGCAACAGTCTGGAAAATGCATACAGGATGAAGTGGCCTCTGGTGGTCAGCTATTCTTTCTACATAAAAGCTGAAATAGCTGCCTAAAAGTTTATTCAAAGTTTCAACATGCATCCAGGAGTGGAGCCAATCTTTTAATTATTTCTGTGGAGGGCTGCTAACTGATTACCTTCCCTTGTCTCTTCCTCCTACACCCCAACCTGCTGTAATTAAATTTAGGACATCTCAACATTTTTTTCTCTCATTAATTCATTTATTCACTAGCACATATTTGTTAAGAACCTGCTAACTTCTAAACACTGGTGATTCCTTCACTGGAA
The DNA here is from genome assembly GCA_004026665.1 of Murina feae. Taxonomy (NCBI): domain Eukaryota; kingdom Metazoa; phylum Chordata; class Mammalia; order Chiroptera; family Vespertilionidae; genus Murina; species Murina feae. The sequence goes on from PVJC01037674.1 coordinate 8,142, forward strand.
GCAAGCTAGAGGTGGTTCCTGCCAAGGAGATTTTGCAGTCTAGTGGGGAAGACTTTGAGTTTAGCAAAAACAATAAAGAATGGCAAGTGCACATAGTGGAGAAATTGTGTGAGTGCTGTGGGGGCGCAGAGCAGGGGTCTAGCATGTCTGGATGCTTGTGAGGGGGGAGAGTGGGATGAGGTCAGGGTTGTAATATGAAAATTAACCATCTCTCCGAGACACCTAAGCCACGCCCACCAGCCAAGCCAAGCCCATCAGCCAATCAGAGCTGCTGTATGCAAATTAACCCAGCCAAGATGGAGGCCAGCAGTCACAGAGCGAGCAGTGGTGGGTGCAGCACAGCTGCAGTGGGGGCAGGGTGGGCAGTGGGCACTGGGCGGGTGGTGGCAGGGTGGGGCAAGTGGCAGTGGGGAGGCACAGTGGTGGGTGTGGCCTTGTTCCCGCCCTGCTGCTATCAGTTTGACGTGGGAAGGGACAGGCAGCAGAGCCTTGCTCCCGCCCCACAATAATCGGGTTTGAGGAGGCACACTCACACAGGGACAGGCTGCAGGGCCTTGCTTCACACCCCCCCCCCCCAATCAGTGCCACGAGGAGGCACACGGGGGCAGGGCCAGGCAGTAGGGGCAAGTAGCAGGGCCTTGCTCTGTGATCGGATTGCAAGCAAGCACGCACAGACCCCTGGCAGCAAGCAGTAGGGCCTACTCCTTGTCGCCATGGTGATCCGGTGATCCAGGAGCAGGCAAGTGTGACCAGCAGGCAGCACTCAGCCCTGACCATAGCTCAAGGGAGAGAACAATACATAGGCAAGGCCAGGAGCCTGAGAGATCAACACAGAGGGGTACCTGCTCCAAGCCTCCACAGTGTGGCTGGCAGCATGCCCCCAGCAGACAGACAGGCAGACACACACACAGAGCGCCTGCTCTGAATCTCTGCAGTACAGCTGGGGGCAGGCCCCAAATGGATGGACACACACACACACACACACACACACAGCGCCTGCTCTGAGTCTCTGCTGCCAAACTGTGGCCATCAGTAGGACATCCACTGTGGGGTCCCGGACTGTGAGAGGGGCAGACTGGGCTGAGGAACCCTTCCCCAAAACCCCCGTGAATGAATTTTGTGCACTGGGCCTCTAGTCCTATATAATAAAAGGCTAATATGCAAATCAACTGAACGGTGGAACAACTGGTCACTATAATGCACACTGACCACCAGGGAACAGACGCTCAATGCAGGAGCTGCCCCCTGGTCATATGTGTGCTCCCACAGGGGGAGCACCGCTCAGTTAGAAGCCAGGCTCATGGCTGGCTAGCACAGCGGCAATGGTGGGAGCCTCTCCCACCTCCACAAGAGTACTAAGGATGTCCGATTAACAGGGTGTGGGACTAAGCCATCAGTTAAACATCCCTTGAGGGCTCCTGGACTGCGAGAGGGTGCAGGCCCGGCTGAGGGACTCCCACCTCCCACGATTGCATGAATTTTGTGCACTGGGCCTCTGGTTACTTAAACAAAGAGCATGTAGAACCAGAATAAAAAGTAGATGGTTGTGACATAGTTATAGTTTTGGTGGTCAGGCCCTCAAGGAAACTGCCACCAAAAAGATGTAGCCCAGTTGCCAGAGAATATGCTGCACTCAGGGTAGCTTACCTGCCTTTCTTCACACCATACCTGCTCATGCCTTTGCACCTTTTCTGGCCTGTTAGCTTTGTCAGGAATGAGCTCTGACTTTCATGCCTTAACTCAGGCCTCCATCCTATGAGAAATTAATCTTCTCTGATTTCTCCAGAGAGAAAAATTGCTTCTTTCTTTTATGAACCTGTTATATTTTGTACCTTCATTTTAGCACCTAATACACTGAACTAAAATTGTTGGTTTATATTCCTTTTGTTATGAGAATTCTGCTTCTTGAAGGTAGTAGTCATTTTCTTTTCCCATTGGTTTCCTCAACACCTAGGACAGTGCTGTATTACAGTCATTTATATATTAAACTAGGGGCCCGGTGAACAAAAATTTGTGCACTCGGAGGGTGGGGGTCCCTCAGCCCGGCCTGTGCTCTCTTGCAGTCTGGGACACCTCGAGGGGGATGTCCACCTGCTTGGCATGCCTGGCCAGCCTGGGTGAGGGGTTGAGGGCCATTTTCAGGCTGTCCACAGCCCCTTCAGGGTTCATGCCCTGGGGGGTGGGAGAGCTGGTGAGTGCAGGCCTGGACGTTTCCCACCAGAGGACCCATGATCACACACGCCTGGTGGGCCCCCACCACTGAGGCGACACACCTGGCACAGAGCTGGATGGCAAGCCAGGGATGGACGCTGGTGCAGGATCCCTCAGTGGGGCCCTGCTGCTGAGCAAACACACCTGGGGTGGAGCCGGGCAGCGAACTGGCTTTGGATTCTCCGCACTGTTCAGCAGACGCTCCCGCATACCCTGTGGAGGCCCCTGGGCGGTGGATGAAGGTAGCCCTGGACTGGTGCTCCCGCACGCCCCTGAGGAGGCCCCCGAGGCAGAGCCAGGCAGCGGACCCAGGACAGCTGCTCCTGGATGCCCCGAGGAGGCTCCTGGGGGGCAGAACCAGGCAGTGGACCCAGGATGGCTGCTCCTGCAAGCCTCGTGGAGGACCCACTCTCCCACATGCCTGGTAGAGGCCCCCGGGGGGTGGAGCCAGGCAGAAGACCCAGGACAGCTGCTCCTGGACGCCCCGAGGAGGCCCCAGGCCGGACCTCCCCTCCCACTGAGCTGACACACCTGGCACAGCTATGCCGGCTGGCTGTGGAGGCTCCCAGTGCAGAGCTGCCCTGCCAGCCTCCATCTTGGCTGGGTTAATTTGCATACAGCCGCTCTGATTGGCTGGTGGGCATGGCCGTGAGCAGAGGCTCAGCCAGCCTAGGCAGGCAGTTGCAACAGAATCCTCTGGTTTGCTCTAGCTCCATGGCTGATGGCCTCCATCTTGGCTGGGTTAATTTGCATACAGCCGCTCTGATTGGCTGGTGGTAGCGGTCAAATTTGCATGTTTCTCTTTTATTATATTAGATGTTTGCTGAACTTTCCAGTGCAAAACATCCTTATGCCCTGACTGATTTAGCTCAGTAGATGGAGCACTGGCCTGCAGACTGAAGGGTCCCTGATTCGATTCTGGTCAAGGGCACGTTTCTAGGTTGTGGGCTCGTTACTCAGTACAGGGCATGCAGAAGGCAGCTGACCAATGCTTTTATCTCATCATTGATGTTTCTGTTTCTCTCCCTTTAGGAAGTCAATAAAATAATAAATTAAAAAAATTTAAAACATCCCTATGAATGTTGAAATTTTATATTGCTTACCCAAATATTCCACTACATGGAATCATACATGGACATGTTTGAGTTATGACATTTTTCATATTTTTACCTGGTTATTTGGGACCATGTACCAGTGCACAGTTTCTTTTTAATCTATTTTTGAAGAATTGTACCTATTAAAAATAAATAACATGGTTTCTTGGCTTAGACTACCAAATCTGATTCTCAGCTTCATCCATTGTAGATAGAATTCAAAGTTTGAATTTCTCTCTGCCATGATTTCTTCATCTATATTGTGGATATAAACATTGAACCTGATAGGATGGTAAAGATTAAATGGTGAGGGGGTCATACATAGAAAATGGTTTTATAATCCTCTAACTAGAGTACAATGAATGTTAAAAACAATGAGTGTGGAAAATCATGATTCCTATTTCATAGTTTAGTATTTAAAGCTTAGTATAACAACTTTATGGGTTGGGTTTTCTGGAAGTGGAGGCTGAAATGGGGTGTGGAGGATGGTAGATATTAGATTCTCACCTGTAAAGGGAAGGAGGAGGAAGCAGTTTGGAACAGGCAGGGTAAGCTACAGGACAGGCCAGAAAGACTCTACCACCTGGAGGGGAGCTTGAAAGTGAATATTGTAAGGCAGTGTCTGCCTTTAGGCAAAACTGATAGGGCCTTACAACCCACCTCACTCAGTACCAGAAGCAGCAATCTCCGGAAGGAGGGCAAGGTGACTTTCTGCAACAGACCCTGAACTTGCTGACTCTCAAGGCTCTCTGCCACCCTCAGTCTCTTCAGCCCATTGAAGAGCTAGCAGTAGTGAGAGCTCAGAAGGGACCATACATGACATGTTATGCTATGAATGAAAGACACAAATAAACAATAAATTTCAGAATTCTTTAAGTTTATTGACATAACATTTTAATTCTTTTATTAAGTTTTTCTTGTATTTCTTGTCTCACCTATGGAGGTATGCCTCTATAAAAATATTGCCCTCTTCCTTCTAAAAAATCATCTAATCTAATAAAAGAATAATATGCAAATTAACCCTCACTCTGTTACACCCAAGCCATGCCCACCAACCAAGCCACACCCACCAGCCAATCAGAGCAATGATATGCAAATTAACCCAACCAAGATGACGGCCGGCGGCCATGGAGCTAGAACAAACTGAAGCCTCCAGTTGCACTAGCGATGGAGGAAACTGCCTGCCGAGGCTGGTTGTGGCCTCTGCTCAAGACAACAAAGTTTCAATTGTAGAAGATAAACAAAACCCAGAAACCTGCTTCCAACCAGCCTCGCTGGGACCTTGGGTCAATGGGAGCTGTGGCCACCCTGCAAGCAGCCCTCAGCCCCTCACCCAGGCTGGCCAGGTACCCCAGCAGGGACCCAAACCCTGAAAGGTCAGTGGGGAGCCTGAAAATGGCCCTCACCCAGGCTGGCCACACCCCCATGGGGTGAGGGTCCCTACTGGGGGGCTTGGCCAGCCTGTAAAAAGCCATCAGCCCCTCACCCAGGGTGGCCAGGCATGCCAGCAGGTAGACATCCCCCAAGGGGTCCCAGACTGCGAGAGGGCACAGGCCGGGCTGAAGGACTCCCCTCCACCCCCCGGAGTGCACAAATTTTTGTGCACCAGGCTCCTAGTTACTAATAACAACCCAAACAAGAATGTGTTTCAATATCTGTCACAACATGTGATGTCATATGAACTATTTTCAGTGAACAAATAACCAAACAACAGTTAGCATTTTATTTCACTAATTCTGCTTTCTTTCCCCCCAGTTTCCTTTTCAATATTTTCCTTTTCTCCTTATTTACTGTTTCTCCCCTTCCTCCATTCCTTCCTTCCTTCCTTCCTTCCTTCCTTCCTTCCTTCCTTCCTTCCTTCCTTCCTTCCTTCTTTTTCCTTTGCCTTCTCTTTCATCCTTCTCTCTCTTACACCCCTCCCATAATTCTATTGTAACTAGCTTCCAAACTAAAAACATTTTCTTACTTTATTTTCTCAAAGGAACAAATACCTGAATGCCTCATTTTGGTTACTAAGTTATGTTGACTCTCAGTAAAACTGTATGTGTGTTTTATTTTTATTCACATGCTATTAAAGTTTGTCATGGTCCTGATTCAAGTGACCTTGGGCCTTCTTGTAACTAAATTTCTTTCAAGGTTCCTTTCAACAGTGGTAGTGATTTTTTTTCTTTTTTTTTTTGGCCCACAAACAAACAAAAGAAAAACTATGTACAAAGACATTAACAGACAGGGTTTGAAGACCAAATCTTTTTTATGCTGCATTGATATTTTGGAGAGTTTAGGGTAAGTTATTCAAGGTTGCTTTCTACTCTGATCTAACTTTTAAAAAATGTTGTCAAGCTTTTTAGCAAATTTTTCTATAATCAGTGTCCAAAGAATGTATTTGTAAAAGCTCTATGTGGATGTATGGTTTTGATTGTATTGCACAGATTAAATCTATAAACAATTTTTTTAGGGTAAAAATATCATGAAAGCGATTGCAATACCCCCAGAGGCTATTTTAAAAATATGTATATTTGCAAGCTGAAAGTAAATTACAAGCACATCCTTACCCTGATTTCAATGCTCTTCTCTTAAAACATAGTATTTAGTGTATTTCTTTGGTAAATCAGAAATATAAGGCTCAATTTATAAATATTTTTTTAATTTAAATTATGGAGATTAAAAAATGAAAAGGAAATGTATGAAACCTCTTTCTCCCAAAAGAACTGCAAAAAATTACTCCTTGAAACATTGGACTGCAAGAAACATTTGCATTTGTAAGCTGCATTATTTATAGAGGTAGAACTGCAACCTCTCATCACCGTCTAGTAGTTTATTTTAAATCTATGAGATTTACAAAACAAAAGTAAGAGAAACATATGTTGAGCAATAAATAACTACTATTAGCAAGCTTCTGTATTCTGTTAGCATTACACTATTTTCATCATTTTTGACACAGAGATGTGTTTTGAGGGAGGGAAGAAGCACATTTTGCAATGACTAGTTAAGCAAGGAATGAAAAACTGATAACAAAAAAGAAGAAAAATGGTTTTGATTTCATTATGCTTAAGGTCATCTACAGATCATGTTTAACACAGATTCTATTTTCATATATTTTAATAAAATCTGTATATGAAATTTCAGTAACAACTGTGGGAAGAATTTGATCAAAAGAAGCAAAACTAGTATGTATCACTTTAACTTCCTAGTGATGATTAAGCAAGTGAGAAAAAAAGAAACCTTTTCTAAATCAGAAGGCAGAAATTGCTACTGATATAAAGAAATATTTGATAGCATTGGTCATGTTAAAAACATGTCCTGGGCTTGGCATTACACCAAGGATAGCAAATAAAATACTAATATGTATATTTTATTTAGGAACATTCAGTATAATTGGGGAGAAGGAGTGAAGTGTCAAGTTGCCCTATCCTTATATTTGTTTTAAATACAACATCATGAACTGAAGTTGTTCTGATAACTACCCATTTCTTCTTTCTTTTCATCCCTGCCCAGAGCAATGGCACCTACTCCTTTATACCTTGTTGCCTTTCTTAGAATAGACAGCCAGTCTGGGTCTTACCTATAAGGCTGTCTCCAGTCCTGTTCTCTTTTAAGAAACCTATTGCATCTCTTTTCTCTAATACCTTAGAATGCCAGAAAGAGTATAATTGTAACTTCAAGCACAATTTTAGGCTTTAAAGATGGAATCGCTCACTCACATTTCACTTAGCATTAAGAATCAGCTTTTACCCTCCTTGGGTGGTATTCTCTTTATTTCTCTAATTTGCACAGCTATTTTCTCTGGCGCTGTGTGAAATGTGAAATAATTCGAAGAAGTTTCTGAGTGAACAGCAAAATATCTGCAGCCTAACCGTACAAGTTAGTATGTAATCATTGGCCTGATATATAGATAGGACATTATGGGACTTGTTAAGGTTTGTGTCAGGCCCCTACAGTAATTACTGAAGGCCTAATTCAGACCAGCTTTCCTCCACAAAATTAAATAAAAGAGGGACTGGATACACCATGCATCGAAGGGATTAGTCAACTCTCTTTGCACTGCAGTGACCTCTGTATCCCCTCTATTAACGAGTGGGAAAGATTGGACTGCACTGCGCGTGCCCTTGTATTTTCCGGCCATTATTTAAAACATGTCACAATGAGTTCAGTAATTCTTCAGTCATTTTTAACCTCACCTGTTCCTCAATCACGCATTTCAAGCCCCACCTTTTCTTTCTTTTTAATCAAACCCAGAGCTATTTGGAGTTTTTATCCTGCATATTTCTGCAGGAGATTGGAGCTGTGTACCACTTGAAGTTCTATAAAATAACTGCGCTGCTTGTCAACGAGGAAGTGGATATATGCACTGATACTTGCCATGGAGGTCACACTGTGTCTAGTATTTTGTGATTTAATTGCCCACGGAACATAGCCTCAGATCTGTTAGAGAAAAGACGGATGTAGACTTGATGAGGTAGTCTTTTCCCCTCCACATCATACTTCACTTATGTGGTAGTCAACATGCAGCCCCAATTGGCAGGCAAATCAGAACTCTGTTGACTGTAGCTAAATGCGTATTGCCTAATTGTATAATTCACATAACTTCATGCAGAAGTCAAGGTCTGAATGCACTTCCTAAGGATGGAATCACTAAATCAGTGACTTTTTTTTTTTCATTCTTGAAAAGCTCATGCATTCATTGGCTTGTGACTTCACGGGTCAGTTAATTACTAGATTTCAGAGTTAATTAGGTTAATGGACCTATAAGCACTGTAACAGATATGGAACCAGTTGTTTGAATGTTTCATAAATGTGAATTTGCTTTGTTTTCCAAAGTTACAAATATTTTTTTAAATGTTTGCTTGTAAAAATCTGTTATTCTTTTTTCTTCTTCTCCTGTCTTTACATTAATTTGTTACCCTCATATGCACTCAGGAATATTAATACATGGTAATATAATTACCTTGGAGATTTTTAACTTAGATGAGTATTTAATATACTATTTAGTTTTAAGTCTTGTTTGGAACAGTGTTCACACAATTGTTGGATATTATCTAATTGAACTTGTCATTCTAAAGAATCTACCTATTGCCCTAGCTGGTTTGCCTCAGTGGATAGAGCCTGAGTCTGCGGACTGAAAGGTCTCAGGTTGGATTCCTGCCAAGGGCACATGCTGGGCTTGCAGACTCGACCCCTCCCTCTCCCCTCCGCTCAGTAGGAGGCTTATAGGAGGCAGCCAATCAACAATTCTCTTTCATCATTGATGTTTCTATCTCTCTCTCTGCATCTTCTCTTCACTGGTATAATTCTGTCATTGAGAATCTCAGAGACTAAATTTAATCTTTCCAATGACAACCATTTGAACACTTACAGTCAGATGTCATGTTCTACCTTTGGTTCTTCAACCTAAAAATTCTAGTTCCTTTAGTTGAGTTATAGAAGATGCACTTCTATGGAGCCCTCGGGATGCTGGCTGCTCTTCCTTGGAAAATTTCCAGTTCCGTTTAGCGTTTCCAACAAGAAACAATATGCTCAAAGTGTAGTATGAATAAAGTAAAGTGCACTGAGTCTGTAATTTTATTGTATACCTAAGATAGTTTAATTGATTTAAGCTAGTTCATATTACTTGGTTGGGAAATTTAATGCATAATTGGTTAATTC
>PVJC01037675.1:0-17393 GCA_004026665.1 Murina feae
AAAATCAATGTCTCTTATGTTTTAAAATCTTTATTGTTGAAAGTATTATATATGTCCCCTTCCTCTCCACCCCCATTAATCCCCTCCAGCCCATTCCCTCCTCTTGCCCCAGGCCTTCAGCACCCTATTATCTGTGTCCAGGGATTATGCATATATTCATACAAGGTCTTCAGAGGATTACCTCCCACCCATTCACCCTCCTCCACCTTCCCTCCAAGATTCTACCCTCTGTTCTGGGCTTCCATGTCTCTGGATCCACTCTGTTCATCAATTCATTTTGTTACTTAGATTCCACATATAAGTGATTATCATGTGATACTTATCTTTCTCTGACTGGCTTATTTCATTTAGCATAATACTCTCCAGGTGGGTCCATGCTGTCTCAAATAATAAGAATTCCTTCTTACCATGACTCAGCACAGGGAACCAGATGATAGTTTACTAATTCTTTTACCTGCTTGGTCAAGTCTGCTGTTGAAGTTCTCTGTTAAATCCTTCAATTCAGTTACTGTCTTCTTCAACTTTGGGATATTTTTTATGATTTCTACTTCATGGAACTTTCCATTTTGTTCATGCATTATATTCCTAATCTCACTTGTCTAACTGTATTTTCTTATAGTTCATTGAATTTCTTTAGGAGAATAATTCTAAATTTGTTGTCAGACAGTTAATAGATCCCATCTTTTAGTCAGTCATTGGTATTCTTTATGTCCCTTGTTGCGGCTATTTTTCCTTAATATTCATGATTTTTGTGGGTTTTTGTTTGTGCCTGTGCATTTGAAGAAGTACTGGTAAGTATATATTTCAGTATTTATAACTGGCTTCAGAAGGTAAGTCCCTTCAGTCACCCCATTCAGGACTGTGGGTGTGCTTGCTGCTAGAGCCTAGAAAATGCAGGTCTGGTGACTGGGTCAGCAGGTGGACACACCTGGTGCTTGGGTAGATTAGCCTGAGTATGTGGACTCAGATCCTGGATTTACTAGGACAGACCTGGTGCTTGAGTCTGTAGTGATGTGCTTGGGACCTGTGTCTATGTTGGAGAATCTAGGTCCTGGATCCAGAGAGACCATCCATGTGTTAGAGACCACGTGGCAGGCCCTAATGACTGAGTCTGTAGGCCAGTTTGGTAGTAGGATGGGCTGGGAGCCTGGTTTCATAGGGCTGGGACAGTGGGGATTGGTCTGACCCTAGGGCAACCCTATGCCTAGGGTCAAGGGATTAGGTCAATAAATTAGGGTCTGGAGGACTGGCCTGGGTTGGTTCTGTCTCAGGAGCAGACTGGGTGTCTGTGGGAATTTGCCTCGAAGCTAGAACCAAAGGCTCCTGGCATTGAAGTAGACCAGGAGCCATGTCTGTGGGAGCCAGTCTGGATCTAGGACAATGAGGACTGAGCTCTTGCTAGGGTAGGTCAGAGGCCTGATGCTATGCAAGCTGGCTTGGGGCTGGGATAGGTAAAATTTGAGTGTGTGGTACTTGGCATGATGCTGGTCCTGGCTAGGAGCCTGTGTTCATAGGTTCCCAACTGGAGCATGAGCTAATGGGGCTGACTGGGCCACAGAAGCCACCTCGAACTATGAGAGCTGGCTGCCACTGAGATGTGCTAGCAGCCTGAATTTGTGGGAGTGCACTGGAGCCTGATACCATGGGAGCCTAATGAGGCCACTAGAGCCCCCTGGGTCAGCTAAAGATTTGTGTTTGCAGGAGCCCAAAGGAGCCACCCAAGACCTAAGGAGTTGGTCTAGTGCTGTGGTGAGCCAGTTGTTTTGTTTGAAGTAAAGATGGACACTCTATTCTTCCTTCCACAGGGAGGGCATCTCTTCCCAGGCTGGACTGCCAGGGTTGGGTGAGGGGTGATGGGGGTAATGTGAGTCTGTCTTTCCCACTTTGATGAATCTTTTATTTCTATGCACCTCTCAGTGCTATAACCCCTCACCTAGAATTCTTAGCTCATGTAAAAGCATTTGCACATTTTAGAGGGCGTGAGCACTAGAAACAGCTATGCTACCATTTGCAGACATCACTGTTCCCTTCTCATTTTTTTTTTTATTACTCTTTGCACTTCAATTTACCTCCACAGATATTTGGTGAAGAGACTTAAAGATAAGAATGGGGATTTGGAATCCAAATAAAAGCTTTCTAAAAAGATAATTATATTAAGCTCACTCTTCCCTAGTGACTGAATTTATAAATCAACAGACACATTAGAAACATCAAAAAAAAAAAGAGGAAGAAGAGTGAGACATGAGTGTATGTGAGGAATAGTGTTTAGAGAAGAGAGGTGTTATGTCTAGCAATGACAGCCTCAACCTCAATATACCTTAAAACCATCATTAATAAAATTGGGCCAATCACACTGAAGTCTCAAATTTTTCTTGAGGCAAGTTGTGGATATTTTCTTAGTAATGTTTTTGGAAAGGAGGCAGACATGATTCAAATAGCTGTGGATTATAATCTAGATAAAGCATCAGATACAAGTATTTCAGTTCCCAAGGTACACAGATCTGCCCTGGATAGCTATCACAATTTTTCTAATTATATTTCCTACGAAAACCGTAGTGGCATTAGTGGCATTTCCCTCAAGGCCACTGGAGAATAAACCATGGAACACTTTTCCAGGCCAGACCCCTGTCTCTCTCTCGTGGTAATTCTCTGGGCCATTGATGCTGGAGAGGAGCCAGGCCTCTGGAACCTTCTCCAATAGCACACAAGAGTCACAATTTAGACATATGTGATATTGATATTTCACTAGAATTTACTGTATATTTCTCCATGGAAACCACATTTTAAGTAGTAAATTACTACTGTTCATTAACATAATTCTAAAAGTAAGTTATAAGAGAAGACTTTGGTAGGTCAAAGTAGGAAACTTAAGACCACACAGTTCTTTTTCTGAAATAAAGATTTATTTAATTATCAATAACTATCAAATACCATTTATGGAAAAAGCTGTTATTAGGTTGACATTTATAACAAATTTTTTTTTCTGGGTAAGCTTTCCAGGAATCTGAGAAGAGTGCATGAGGCAAATTTCCTGAGAGCCCATGCTCCTTGCCATATCCCAGGGCCGCGTGGTTTCCCGCACTCCGCAGAGTTTTTGATCCCGTTACCTACAGGCCCACCCACACACCTTTGTTTCATTCTTCTCCCTCCTGTAGACCCTTCTGCTCACCCATCTTGAACTTGGTCCAACACATCTTTCAGTGAATTTCTCTCCTGAACACAAACTTTTAATTTCAACTTCATAAAAGGCACGATCTGTGTCTTGTTTAAGATTCATGGGAGACAAGCTGCCTCATTACCTGGATGCAGTGAACCCATTGATCATGGGTACCATTTTCTCAGTACATATCTATTTTATAGAAACACTAGTGGCCCAGTGCACGAAATTCATGCACATTAAAAGGGGATTAATTAGAGGAAATATTTTAATATTGCTATTTGCCCTTTCTCTATAATAGAATGTCAGAGATTAAAGAAAATTAGTAAAATGTATATGAAAATCTTCCTCCTGTCAGAGTCTGGGGTACACCACGGAAACCAGAGTCAAGTCTTCAACCACCCATGTGCACCTCAAAATCACTGGAGACCCAAACCTGGACAGCCTCCCTTCATTGGGCTAGATCCAGACCCGGCCAGTCCCATCCTGTCAAGCCCTGCCAGGTGGGGGCATGCAGCGTCAGGTCCCCTGGGTGCCAGGGCAGGTGGGCACGGCCTGAGTTTCCCTGTCAAGCCCTGCTGGGTGGAGGGAGTGGCCTGTGATCCCCCAGCCTGGTGCCGGGGCAGGGGCACAGCCTGAGGTCCCCTGGCCTGGTGCTGGAGTGGGGTGAGGGGCATGGCCTGAGATCCCCTGGCCCAACACCAGGGCGGAGGACACACCTTGAGGGCCCCCATCAAGTCCCACTGGGTGCACAGCCTCAGGTCCACTGGCCTGGGGCCAGGGTGGAGGGCATGGCCTGAGGTCCCCCAGCCTGGCACCAGGGAAGAGGGTGCAGCCTGAGTTCCTCTGGCCTGGTGCCAGGGCAAGGGGAGCTGCCTGAGGTCTCCTGTCAAGCCCTGCGGGTGGAAGACATGACCTGAGGTCCCTTGTCAAGCCCCATGCAGGAGGTGGGTGGGCGCGCAGCCTCAGGTCCCTGCTGATTGCTCCTTAAGGCTCGTTATGGGAACTTAGCCTCAGTTGTGGGTACAAATTGACCGGAGTGACGGTCAATTTGCATATTCTCTCTTTATTATATAGGATTAAACAATGGAAAGTGCTTGTAGAATCAGACCTTACCAGGAAGGTATATAAGTAAAAGATGTAGGCTAGATGATCTAACATAAGCAACTATCCCATCCAAGGACAGTGAGCAGAAGTAGAAAAACCTAGTGCTTCTGGGAGTACTTAACTAGTGAATTCAAGAGCCAAAGGCATCCTATGTCTTTTTAAAATACATATATTTGTACTGATTTCAGAGAGGAAGGGGTAAGGAGAGAGAGATAGAAACACCAATGATGAAAGATCATTTTTCGACTGCCTCCTGCACACTCCACACTGGGGATCAAGTCTGCAACCTTGGTATGTGCCCTGACAGGAATTGAACCAGAACCTGCTGATCTGTCATTATTTTAATACTGGATCAGCTTACTGGGCTGAATCCTTTACTGTCCTGCAACCCATTCATTGCAAACATTCAATAAGTACAAGATAATTGTAGTGTTACCCCACAGCCATGCCACCATCATTCAGGGCCGGCTGTCACTTCTATGAAGCTATTCTTTTCCACAACAGCCTTCCTTACTCTAGAGATTTACCATTTCTCTCCTGAAACTAGGCAGATCGCTTTCACTTCCTTCCTCTAGAGGAAAAATGCAAATTTTATTTTTCTTTAAGAGTTTGTCCATGTAAAAGTGGTTTTAAAGACGCACACCTCAAAGGTCTTAATATCAGCAGTAATTTTTTTTTTAAGTCCCTGATTCAATTGTGTAAAAGCTTGGCTTAAAAACACCCAAAGAAATTTCTTAAGATAAAACCCAAACTCCTTAGTATGGTATGTGATGACTTAGCCTCAAGCACTGTCAGACTTATATCTCTTAACTTTGTCTCATAAACCACTTGACTCACTAAAAATAAGTCACACTTCCTATACTCACTGCTCACTAACTTTTCTCACTTTGCCTATGTAGTTTTTCTACTTGGGATCCAGCATATCTCTCTCCCTGCTTTGCTAAGTGCCACCTATTATTAAGGTCCAGTTAAAGTGTTATCTTTTACAAGGCTTTCTGTGATAACTTTACACAGGCATCATCTGATTGAAACTCCCAACAACTTCTCATAATATGTAATATGATTTACAGTGTGTTCATATCAAAATATTAGTTTAATAGGAAAAGCACAAATTAATCAGTGTATCACTGCAGTGCCATTTATTTTACATATTCAATGCTAAAAAAGTATTTATTCTGTGGGGGGGGGAATAAGATTCTGAACAACTAGGTTTAATCTCCAGCATATTAAGTACCAAAAGTTACTGATAAGTTCCCAATAAAAGAGGAGAACCAAAATGGTGGCATAAGGTATATACCTGAATGCACTGCCTCCCACAACCACATTAAAACTACAACTATAAAGCTAAACAGCCATCTTCCAGAACCAGGGGAGTGGAAGGTTTATAACTAGAAGGCAAGAGAAGGAGTGCATTGAGACTGAGTAGAAGGTGCGGAGGCGCCAAGAACAGAGAGGTATGGAGCTGTGTGAAATGCTGGCAGTGGCAGCGTCGTTAGCACCTGGGTGCGCAGGTTGTTTCAATCAGAAGGGGAACACAAGCTCCTGGGGCTGCACTGAACTCATTTTGGGCTGTCTGGCAATGGGTTAGAAGGCAAGAGTGGCCTTCTAGCTGAGCTGTTCGCGGCAACTGCTGCAACTGTGGGACGCAAAGCTCTGAGAATTGGGGATTCAAGGGCGCGGAGACCCCAAAACGCAGAGACGCCAAAATGCGGAGATGCCAAAACCCAGAGGAACAGCCAACACTGTTTGCTCCGCCCTGGTGATTCTCTGAGACCCTGCCCCACCCAGTTTACAACCCCACCCAAGCTGTGCACCTGTCTGCCTGCAGTCTAACCCAACAAACTGCAGCTGGGACAGAGAACTTCATAAGTTCCAAACCCCAAACAATGAGGAGAAATCTATAGATCTCATGGTACCACCTCTTGGGTAGACTCACAAGAAGCTGACTTTGCACCGCCTTGGAGATCCAGGAGCCAGTGTACCCAGTGGCCAGATTCCAGATTTCAAATCCTCACATCCATAAGGGACATATTCAAGAGGCAGATCAGTGAGCACCAAAGCCACACTGAAGCAAGTTCTGTTCCATAAGAGTGTCTCCTGCACAGCAATTCTTCCACTATAGATGCAGCGGGTCATCAGAATCAATTGGCCTGGAGGTCATTTCCTCCCAGTGATACCAATAACAATCAAGGCTTAACTACAACAAGACTGTGTGCACAGCCCTCAAAGGCATACACCAAGAGTGTCCACCCCAGGTGATTGGGGAGGTTGAGCCACTGGACCCAAGAGGACACCTACCACACAAAGCCACTCTATCAACACAGGGAAGCAGCCAAAATGTGGACACAAAGAAATAGGCCACAAATGAAATAAAAGGAGGAAAGTAAACTACTAGATATAGACTTTAAAACCATAGTTATAAGGCTATTCAAGAATCTTCTACAAACTTCTGAGGAACTAAGTGAGACCTTCAAGGATCTTAATGAGAATACCAAAAAAAATGGAAAAGGACTAGTCAGAAATTAAACATACACTGACTGAAATAAAGAAAAATATACAGAGAATCAACATCAAACTAGAGGATCTCAAGAACCAAGTCAAAGATTTGAAATACGAAGAAGCAAAAAACACCCAACCAGAAAAGTAAAAAGAAAAAAGAATCCAAAAATATGACAATAGTGTAAGGAGCCTCTGGGACAACTTCAAGTGTACCAACATCCGAATTATGGGAGTGCCAGAAGAAGAGATAGAGCAAGATATTGAAAACCTATTTGGAGAAATAATGACGGAAAACTTCCTCTTCCCCTACCTTGTGAAAGAAATGGACTTTCACGTCCAGGAAGCACAGAGAACCCCAAACAAAAAGGAATCCAAAGAGGACCACACCAAGACACATCATAATTTAAATGCCAAGGGCAAAAGACAAAGAGAGAATCTTAAAAGCAGCAAGAGAAAAACAGTTGGGAGTACCCATATGACTGTCAGCTGATTTCTCAACAGAAACCATGCAGGTTAGAAGGGAGTGGCAAGAAATATTCAAAGTGATGAATAGCAAGAACCTACAACCAAGATTACTCTACCCAGCAAAGCTTTCATGTAAAACTGATGGTCAGATAAAGAGCTTCACAGATAAGAAAAAGCTAAAGGAGTTCATTACCATCAAACCAGGATTATTTGAAATGCTGAAGGGCATTCTTTAAGAAGAGGAAGAAGAAGAAAAAAAAGGTAAAGATAAAAATTATGAACAACAAAGTGACAACAAATACCTATCAACAAGTGAATTTAACAATTAAGTCAATAAAAAATCTGATGAATGAAACAAACTGATGAATATAATAGAAGTAGGGGCATAGAAAGGGAATGGACTGACAATTCTCAGGGGAGAAGGGGGAGTGAGGAATGTAGGAAGAGACTGGACAAAAACCTTACACCTATGGATGAAGACAGTGGCAGGGGTAATGGCATGAGGGGCTGGGAACCAGGTGGAGGGGAGCTATGGGGATAAAAAAAAAAAAGGAACAACTGTAATAATCTGAACAATAAAGATTTATTTTTGAAAAAAAGTTCCCAATAAGATATACTAGCAAAATTCCATCTTGATTTGGAAGCATTTCAATTTTCAAATTATGTCTTTTTTGTGTGCTGTTCATGTGTAACAAAACATTTCTATATCATCACACAAACAATGTCACACAAACTATTATGATTTTCTACTAGTTTTATCACTGATTTAATCATATGTCTGGTATTATTTCATCTTCTCAAAATCATGATGCAGGGACAAAGTATAATTTGTGTACCCTATGGTATTAAAATTCATCATATTGTCTACCCACTTGCTTATAGAAAAAATTATGTATGCTCTTATTTTTAAATATTCATGAGAGTAGTACTATTTTTCCTTTTTATTCTCATTAGGATTCTAACTCAAATTTTATTACAGTTCCAACCCTTATTAATTGCCAAACAGGAGCACACCAACTTAAACTCTACCCCCTTCACCATTATTTCTGTCATAACTAATGTAGCAGTTTACCCATAGAGCAACCTAATCTGTGTATGTTCATTCATGTCTGCATGTTTGTGATGGAAAAGTGGGATTGCCTCACAAGGGATATATCTGCGAGTAGTGTTGGAGAAGCTCCTAATGAGAAATCTCATTCTAAGAAAAAGAGGGGGGATCTCCAAGTGCAGCGTCAAACCATGAGTCAGGTCTGACCGGAAGAATAGGCTCAACAGTCCCTAGTCCAGCACTTAATACAGCCATTCTCTTGTGGGACTCATACCTAGAGAGAGGGAGGAGCATTAAAGCATAAAGAGCATATGGAAACTAAGAACGGCTTTCCACAAATACCTGTCAGACACCGAAAGGACAGGCAAATCTGAACAGTACCTGAGCGTGATGGCACAGAAACCCCACCTGTGGAGAGGGCGTCACCCACTCAGCAGGCCTCAGTACTTTTGCAGAATCACATTTCCATCTCCAATACCTTGTTCCAGACAATGCCATAAAACACCATCACAACCCCCGAAACTGGAATAAAGAAAACTGGTGATTGGAGAGGTAGTATCCAAATGATTTGCCTCCTTGGGGACAACCTAAACTACCTGATGAGGCCTGGAAAGAGGATAACGAGCCCCCTTTGTTAACTGAATGGGACAAAGGAAGAATATAAAACAGAATATTAGTTTGTTATCTTTTGCATGGGAACCTGACCTGGACTCAGTTTTCTTCTCAAACTCTACTAGTATTGTCTCTTTCCCTCATCAGCAAACTTCTTGAGTCCACCATATTTCTGTTTCTTCATTCTTACCCCATACATCACCTACCCTCCTACAATAGGATTTCATCTCCTACCACTTCACTGAAGTAGTCAAACCCGGACACCCTAGGCTCTTTGGGGGCAAGATCAATCCCTTTTTCAGCTCTCATTCTACTCAGTTCCAAGGCGCTGTTCACACCATGGCACCTTTTAAGATCTTTTCATCGTTTCCTCTATGGCTTCCTTTACTTGCTGGTCAATTCATCAGTATCTTCTGGTTCTCTGAGGTAGATACTGTTCATGAATTTACCTGACATAATTTATTTGCTTTATACATTCAACAGTCAAGGTTCTAACACATAACACGTCACCACAAATTCTAGGACATCACATCGCCTCCTGTGAGTGTAACTGCCTCTTGTACATTGATGATGCTCAAAATTAAATACCTAGTTTCTCTGTCTTGATTGACTTCAAAACAAAATTAGACCTTCTCTAAAATTGCTCCTCTCCTTCTCCTCATCTTCCTCATCTGTTCTTTATCTTTTTCATAGCATTACCATCCATTAACAATTTAAGTTAAAAACTGGGGCAGTTCTCAGTATCTTCCACTCCCTTTCCTAATTTTAGTCATGTTCTTCCACAAATTTGTACATTTCCCCTCATTGTGTCATTTTTTAATTCAAATATTGGCTTTATTACTGACAAAGAGCTGCTTGGTAAAACCGGCTTAGGTCTTTGACAATAGCAGGCAATCTAGTGCTCTTTTCTCGCCTCTCCCTTCATCTGTGCAGCTGGACAAAGGCAGCCTCCCTCACTGAGCATCACTACTGGCTTCGTTTATATCCTGGAGCAGAGGAAGCTCTTAGGCAGGTCACATGGTTTCTTCACCTCTCTCCATTCTACAAGCATGATACTGTTATAATCCCCTTGCTCTCAGATTGTATGGCATTATATAATGATAAGTAAAATAAGTATAACTATATGTAAACCATAGTAAAACAAGAGTTCAAATCCCCAGGTCCAACAGCCTATGCATCAACCAGGAACACCTGTGTGTGTCCCAAGTATCAAATTCACTCTATTCCCGCTCTGAAGTACCTTGTCTACCACCTCTTTTCCCCCCTCTATGTCATTCTTCTAATTCAGCTTCTATTCACAGTTCAGCCCAGACAATTAGAGCAGCCTCCTAACTTGTGGCCATTTCTCCAGTCTCTGCTAGGCCCCTTATGGCCCATGCATTTATTTGTTCACACTAATCATTCAGTTTAGAGTGCTCTCAGCAAAGTCTCTACACAAAAAATCCACCAATTTTTTCAAAGTTCGGGCCAAGAGTTACTTATTCTTGAAAACTGTACTGATCTCTCTAGGCATAAAATCTGTATTTCTGTATCCATCACAACACTGGCAATTCCACTGGTAAATTGCACAGCAAACTATCTGTGTCCCTAATTCTGTTGTGAATGAGCTTTATAATCATTACATAGCTAATATGTAGTATAGTGTCTGTCATATAGTGAATCCTTCCTAATTGTGTAATGAATTGAAATAAATCTTCCCAGTTCTGTGGATAACTGGCTAGACATTGTAACCCACACAGCTATTCACCCCAAAAAAATATCCAGGAAGAGGTGGGCTTTGAAGGCTATTAAAGTAAACAAGTTGGATCTCTCTATTCCAAAAGAGGTTTTCTTTAGGTGCACATCTTTCATTTCAATGTTCTATATTAAATACCCAGATATTTCTCACAAAACATATAAGCATAACTTTTAGCTTCAATGAAACATTTTCCCTAATAAAAACTAACACCAGCACAAAAAAATTAATTAAAAGAGAAACAGTTAAATAGCTAATATATTTTTAGACCTAAGATTCAGTTAATTAATATTGGGATTTTATTGCTGGGTTGGTCTAATTATGATACTTATAGAAGGCCATAAGAATCAATCCTTTTGTGACTGACTTTTACGAGATAGAAAACCTACCATGCATTAATATGGCAACTATTTCTATTGCATCACAGAAGGTTGACAACTCTGTAAAATGAAATCTGAAAATAATAGTAAAGTCAGGATACAGACAGAAGAAAATAGCACATATGTAATTAGTTTAATACTTTTTTATTTTATTGTCATTAAAATGTATACAATATTGTCAGAAGAAAAATTGATTCTGACAAGATTTTCTATGTATTCCTTTAAGCTTTTAAAAACAACACATCTCTTACAGTATCATTTTATGAAGTGTTTGCAACTATTATGTTCAAAAGCTAAGACATATGTTACATTGCTAGCCCAAATATTTACCGTAGACAAAACTCTGTTTTAATTATGCAAGCTATTTATTTGGTTTTAAATTTTAACTTCTCCATTACAAATGCCAGAAACATTTTTATATTTCTTTTATCCTGGTTAAGTATTATGTTATGCCTATGTATATGGCTTAATACTAGTTGTAGAAGTAATTTTGAAAGGTCAGTGTACCATATTAGACATATATATATATATATATATATATATATATATATATATATCCTATCTAATAAAAGAGTAATATGCAAATTAGGCATTGCTCCATGACAAATATGGCCACCCCTATTGCCACAAAATGGTAGTGCCCAGTCCTGCTCAGCCCCGCCACTGAAGTGGTCAGGTCTGTTTGCCAGGCAGGTGCCAGGGGAGGTGGCGGGCTCAAGGGGTGGAACAAGTGATCAGAGTGGGTTCGGGTCCCCTGCCCTGGCCAGAGGCCTTAGCCAGAGGGCTCAGGCATGGGCAAGGGTGGAGCTGGTGATTGGAGGGGGCAGGGGCAGAGCTGGTGATGGGAGGTTTATGAGGGTGCCCCACCCAGGCATAAGGCCTAGGCCAGAGGCCTCAGGCCTGGGCAAGGGCAAGGCCAGAGATCACAGGATCCTGAGCTCCACAAACCCAGTGATCAGAGGGGTAGGGGTGAAGTCTGCGATCACAGGGGTTTGGTCACAGGAGTTTGGGCACCAGTGGAGCCAGCAAAGCAGGAGTCTGGGTGTTCCCTGCCCAAGCTGCAGCCTTGGCAAGAGGCTGCCAGTAGAGCACGGGCAGAGCCGGTGATGGCAGGAGACAGGATCAGAGCTGGTGGTCACAGATGCCTGGGCTCTGTGAAGCCTGCGATCGGAGGGGCTTGGAGATCTTCTGCCCTGGCCTGCATCCTCAGGCAGAGACTGCAGGCCTGAGCAGGGGCAGAGCCAGTGATCGCAGGAGTCTGGGGGTGCCCTGCCCAGGCCTGCAGCCTTGGCCAGAGGTTACAGGCCTATGCAGGGGTGGAGCTGGGATTGGAGGGGCAGTGGTGGAGCCGGTGATCCGAGTTAACTACAGAGGAAACACTTTTTCTTAACGCTCATTGGCTAAGCTCCCTGTATGCCACTGGTAATATTCTTAGTAACTTGGGTAAGAAGAATCCCTAAAGGCGATCCAGGGTTTTTCTACCACACTCCTGGAGAAGAAAAAAGGAAGGCCTACTGCTGGAGGGCTAAGAAATGTCATATCCTGTCCTGGCCAGTTTGGTTCAGTGCATAATGCCTTAGCCTGCTGACTGCAGGGTCTGGGTTCAGTTTTGACCAAGGGCATGTACCTAGGTTGCAGGCTCTTCCCTGGCCAGGGCCCAGGTCAGGGCTCATGCAGGAGGGAACCAATCAAAGTGTTCCTCTCACTTTGATATTTCTCTCTGTTTTTCCCTTCTCTTCCACATTCTCTAAAAATCAGTGGAAACATATCCTCAGGATATGGTGAGGATAAAAAGAAAGAAAGAAAGAAATGTCATATCCTACGAAAGACACATCTTGAAAATGCTTAATGAAAGTTGTCATTTTTTCATGGTGAAGGGACGGGAGTCCATGTTGATGAAACACCTTGGTGGCTGCAGTGACTGGCAGTGGCTGCAGCAGCGGGGTGATGGGGCTGGTGGCTTCCCCTGATTAGCCTGGTCACCTTCCACAAAGGGAGGCCAGACTGCGGCTTAGACGCGCTCCCCAAGGGGATCAGAGAGCGGGCCTAAGCCGTCAGTAGGACACCCCCTGAGGGTTCCCAGTATGTGGGAGGGGTCAGGCTGGGCTGAGAAACCCCCCCCACAGTGCACAAATTTCATGCACCAGGCCCCTAGTGTGTGTGTGTGTGTGTGTGTGTGTGTGTGTGTGTCCACCCTCAGGGGCAGTCAGACATACTTAGTTAGCACTGCTGCATTTGCCAGCCATGAGCCCAGCCCAGGTCTTCTGGCTGAGGGATGCTCCCCCTGTGGGAGCACACTGAACACCAGGGGACAGCTCCTGCATTAAATATCTGCTCCCTAGTGGTCAGTGTGTATCATAGTGACCATTCATTCTGCCATTTGGTCAATTTGCATATTACCCTTTTATTATATAAGATTATGTCTTACAAAAATAATATATAATTAGATTAAAATGTGAGAAGCTGATCCTACAGAGAAATAGATTTTTTAATGTAACCATAGTTTTCTTTTCAGACTTTGAGAGAACTTCAACCTTTAATGTTCATTTATTGAAATGTTCTGTCCGTAGGGTCACTGTGCATGCCATGATTGACATTATACTGAAATTGGTTTCAAAGTGGGATATTGCCAAAATTAAATAAAAAGAGCTGCCTTGTGCCCTGATGGGATGGCTCCATTGGTTGGAACAACAACCTATACACCAAAATTTTGAGGTTTAAATTCCTGGTCAGGGTACATACCTAGCTTGCAATTTCAATCCTCAGTCAGGATAGCTATTGGAGGCAGTGATCAATGTTTCTCTATCACATTAGTGTTTCTCTCTCTCTCTCTCTCTCTCTCTCTCTCTCTCTCTCTCTCTCTCTCCCTCCTTCTCTCTCCAATTAAAAAAACAGTTGTCTTGCTCAGTAGTCAGGCAGTTGCTGCCAAGACACTACTGTTGGAGGCTGGCAAGATTATTTCTATATTATGCAAAGGCAAAATTTGGGAAAGGTCTTAACATGCAGTCAATTGGAAGCCAACATATATGCCCAGAATTTAATAAACACAGGAAACATTATGCAGCCACACACAAATATGCAAATACATATATATATATATATATATATATATATATATATATCCATTATTACAATTTATTTGAGAAATAAAGTAAGTTCATGTGAAGTGATAGAAACATCACCAAATACTGTAAAGATGTACATAATATTACCATATACTTACTAAACATTTTCTCATGAGAATCCTATATAATAAAAGTATAATATGCAAATTGTCAGAAATGCCAAATAGCACAGTGACCATCCGGATGACCATCTGGATGACCATGCTATGACACCTACTGGTGGCAAGCCAGCCAAGGTGGGTGCAAAGTGATTGATTGGGGGCCTGGCCATCACCCTATGTTTGCCCCACAGAGGGAGGCCCAGGCCACCCACTGGTGGGCTAGGAAGCAGGGGGTGGGGCCTCCCTCTGTGAGGGAAGCCTGGGTCCTGGTGCCAGAGAGAAACCAGTGCTGGCAGCTGAGGGAAGGCCTACCTTTGCATGAATTTTGTGCATCAGGCCTCTAGTATTAAAATATTTATGACAATCCAATGACTTGAATTCATCCCCACTTTCAAGATAAAATTCTGAGGCACAGAAAGATTGGTGGGTTTAAAAAATATTTTTATTAATTTAAGAGAGTGAGAGAGGGAGTGAGAGATAGAAATATCAATGATGAAAGAAAATCATTGACTGGCTGCCTCCTACATACCACCTACTGGGGATCAAGCAAGCAACCTGTGCACATGCCCTGACTGGGAATTGACCTGGACCTCCTGATTCATGGGTCAATGTTCAACCACTGAGCCACACTGGCCGGACAGGACTGATTGATTTGACCAAAGTCAAACAGTTCACAGTTGAAGACTAAACTCTAGACAGTACAATTCTACCTCAAGGTATAAGGTGTTTTTGTATTTTATGAAGCCAAAATAAATCTAATGACAATTCAGAGATAAGTGTAAACTGCTTGATTGACAGCAGAAGACCTCCTTGCATATTACTCTCATGATGATGCCCATGGCTTATGAGTTCCAAGTACAAACATCACCACGGCCAGTAGAAACGGAGGAAGACCAACATGTTATTAGTGATTCACTGCAAATTCCAATAGCTAAGAATATACTATACTTTATGTGTAAGTTCATTACTGTTTTATATCAATAATCTGTACAAAAAGAAGTGAGGACTAGGTTTCACATAGATCCTTCTGTTCAGCTCATACATTGTTTGAAATTCTGTCTAATATTTCTTTTAACTTCCCATAAGCATTCTCCAGTGACTCTAAGGAGAGGAATGATGAAAATCAAATGGGTTGTGTTCTTTCAGAGAAAGAGTAGAGAGAGAAGACAGAGGAAAATTAGAGCTACCATGAACAATCAAAATATTAGTCTAACAAGACATGTAAACAAGCAGTTTGTAAAAGGTTAGTCTTGGAAATCCTAGAAACACTGCTTATTTTTATGTTTTCTGTGAAGAGCGGCGGTGATCGTGAAATTCTCTGTTGTGTCACAGCTTTAGAGATGGAGAGGCAGGCCTGCTCAGTGCGGACTTGGCAGTTAACAGCTGTGTTGTTGATGTGCAAGTTACTGAAGGATACCCATAGCTACTTTGATTCTATTTATAAAGGAGGGCATTATTTTACAATTGTTTTGTGGAAACTGCATTTTAGTGTGCAGGGAGGACCTGACACACAGCTGAGCTTCAAAGTAGAAGCCAGAAAAGTTTTATTACAGTGGCAGTTTGCTACATGAAGGGGCTGCAAGGAAAACAATGATTTGTTAAGCTCCAGGAGAGAGTTTCTAAGGAGTGCACTGGCTTATTCCACATAATAAGCGCCTCTTGCAAATCCACATGCTTCTTACGGAGTGTAAAACTCAATTTGTCGTTTCAATTCTCAGAGGAGGAGAGTCATAAAGCAGAAGATGGCCAGAATGGCACAATAGTTCAATTTTGATGTCATCAATAACTGATAGGTGGGGATTGGATAGAGAGTTGTTGGTGAGGATTTTGCTGAGCACATCTGTTCCACTGAAGAGAATGCTGTGCTCAGTTAGTAATGCCTGCCCACTTGTATGCATATATACACAACCCATGACACAGACCATAGGGTGGTGACGCCTGGGGTGGGGGTGGAGGACTAGAAGAGGTTAATGGTGGGGGGGAGGGGACATATGTAACACTTTCAACAATAAGATTTTTTAAAAAAGAAAAGCAAAAGGAAGCAAATGAGAATACCTGGTGCTGGGTTAGGGAGCTAATTATTAATAAAAAATGTTGTTTGGAAATAAGAGGACAAAAAGAAAACACTGCTCCACACTGACATGTCTCATTAACAGAATTCCCATTAGCTGCCTAAAAGGGACCCTCCCATTAGCTAATGAAGTGCAACTCTGCAATACTACTACCCTATGTCCAGAGTGGATTCATACAAACTTGGGTTGAAAGCATAAAGTGAAATAAGTAAGAAACTTTTTGAACCTTTTTATTTTAGGTATAAAATGTTGATAATACTTATCTCAAAGTCTGTTTGGAGAATTTAACAACACTATTTAGCACAGTGCCAGGCACACACACAAAGCCCTTGATATGTGGTTACAGCGATCATCATGAACACTTCAAGACAGCTTGGAATATATGTGTGTGGAGTGTATTTTTGCTTGTTTTTTCCTGCCCTCCTTAGCCAAGAGCAAAGCTTTAATATTAGTCATGAGATAAAGAGTGAGAATTGGGCTTAGAGAGCAATTTAAAAATTTCACTGAGAAACTGCCCATGATGCAGATCCGAGCAGAGTCCATACCGCGATAATTCAGATGACAAAGGATTAACAAATAGTCAAGGTAGTCTTCGTTATTGTTTTTACCATCCAGCTCGTTACTTCTACTCTCCCGTTCTCCTGGTATGTTCATTTTTCTGCCCCAATAAACCATTCCCAGCCTGCATTACTTTTACAAGGAGAAGTCTGTTTTTTAAAGTGTCTCACATGGAGGTTTTCAGGAGTAATTTGCCTTTCCCTGTGGATATCTGAGAGGTCCCAGTGAGAATAAAATTAGCAAGTGTACAATAAAAGCCAAAAAAAGGAAACCCTAAGCATTTATGTTAAATGACAGAGAAGATGGAAAAAGTGAACAGTTTCTAAAGATCATGTTCTCATCTCAGCAAGATCATAATTTTACCCTTCAAGGTGAGAGGGAGGAATCAGTTTAAACTTTCAAGCAAGAGCTAATTTTAGTGCCAAGGGCATAGCGTCTATGATGATCACCTTCTAGAATAAATAAAGTCCTGGCAGAATTGAAAAGACGACTAAAGTGTAAGTATGCCTGCATCTGAGTGTGTGCTGTGTAGGG
>PVJC01037676.1:0-17089 GCA_004026665.1 Murina feae
TCGTCTGCTGTTGGATCTCTGTATATTATTCTTTATTTCAGTCAGTGTATGCTTAATTTCTAGCTGGTTCTTTTTCATATGCTCGAGGGTCTCACTAAATTTATCGGCAGTCTCTAGAATATTCTTGAAAAGTCTTATAACCGTGGTTTTGAACTCTATATCCAATCGTTTGCGTTCCTCCATTTCTGTCTTTTGTGATTTGTTTCTTGGTCTCCACATTTTGGCTTTCTGTGTTAGGTGTCCTATAGGGCCCAGTGATTCACTCTTGTTGTATGCCTTTGAAGGCTGGGTGCACAGTCTTGTAGTTATCACTGGGAGGTATCACTGGGAGAAAATGATCTGTGGGCTTTTCTCCTTGTTTGGGGTTTGGATGTTTTGGAGTTCTGCCCTGGCTGCAGGCTGGCAGGCACACAGCTTGGGCAGGGTTGTAGGTGGGGTGGGGTCTCAGAGTCACAGGGCGGAGCAACCCACAATGGCTGCTTTTCCGCGGCTGAGTCTGCGCGCCTCTCAGTCCCCAAATCTCCGCGCCAGTGACTCCTGCAAACAGCACTGGCAGAAAATCACTAGTCTTCAGCCCCGCTGGCCTGCAGCCCGGGCCGCACTCTTTGTGACCCCGGGAGTCCACAATCTCCTCTCTAGCCGCGAACCCGACCGAGCGCAGCAGCCGCTCCCCTTCACCCGCGGCGCCGCCTCCGTTCCGCGCCACCGCCTCCGTTCTGCGCGTCCCTCGGTACCTTTCAGTTTTGGCGCAGGAAGCTTCCACTCAGTCTCAAAGCACTCCTTCTTTGCCTTCTGGTTGCAAAGCCTCCCCTCCCTTGGTTCTGGAGGATGGCCGTTTATCTGTATAGTTGTATTTTAAAATATAGTTGTGGAGGCTGCGCATATAGGTATAAACCTCATGCCACCATCTTGGTTCCTGTCTACATTTCATTTTTAATTGTTTATTGTGAGTAAATAGTAATACTGTTAATTTTTATATATTGGACTTATATCTTGAAAAATTGCTAAATTCACTTTTTCTAGTAATTCTCTTTAAATTTTTGGGATATTCTCTATATATTATCATCTGCAAATACAATTTTACTAGTTTTAATTCTTTCCAATTTGAAGACCTTTTTACCTAATTTCACTGGTTAGCACTTCTAGTAAAATGGTGAATGTAAGTAGTAATGACAGACAAATGTACATCACCCTGGAAGCTCATTTCCTCCCTTTTTTAAAAAAAAATTTTTTTAAATTGATTTCGGAGAGGAAGGGAGAGGGAAAGAGAGGTAGAAATGTCAATGATGAGAGAGAATCATTGATTGACTGCCTCCTGCTCACCCCTTACTGGGGATCAAGCCTGTAACCTGGGCATGTGCCCTTGACGAGAATTGAACCTGGGACCCTTCAGCCTGCAGGCCGACGCTCTACCCACTGAGCCAAATTGGCTAGGGTTCTCCCTTTTTTTTGGTAGCTTATTAGAAAGTTGGATCAGCTAAATTGAGCCATTGAGCCAGCCTGTGTAGAAACAGCAAGATCTTAAGGTGATGTCATTAAAAAATAGAAAGTAGAAAATTAAACAATAGAACCACCTGGCATGCAATGTTCTTTTCAGGACCCTGAGGATATATCTCGGTTCTGGAAATTCATGCTGCCCACCACTGTCCCCAGACCCAGCTGTCCTTTGATAAACTTCTTGTTATTTAAGGAAGCTAGGGGTTCACTTCCCTCTCCAAAGCTACATACAGATATGTAACACAATGTGCTGGTGAGGCTCATTTTTGTTCTCAGAGGAGTTTCAAGAAAACAGCCAGCTCATCAGCTAAGAGATGCTCCTCTGCACTTGGCCATTTTGTATACAGAAGATCTGTGCCTAACCTATGCTGTGGAATAATGAGAAGTTAGTGTACAGGGCATGGCTCCCTTCTTCTCTGCTTCAAAGATTTTTCCAGTAAACACTATATGTATGCCCTCTGGTAGTATATACTGGTAGTAGTATTAGTGTCTATGATAACCTTGTATAAGTGTTGGGAGTGGACATACTTGCCTAATTTTTGATTTCATGGTAAAGACATTAAGTCTTATTGAGTATGATATTTATTGTGGGCCTTTTTCCCTCTTAGAAATTCTCTTCTCTTCGTAATTGTGGAGAGTTTTTTAAAAATTATCAAATGCTTTTTTCTGCATCTATTGATCCTTTTATCATTATATTAGAATTATATTATATCAGCCTGGCCAGTGATCGAGACCTATTGGGGGGTCTGGCCACCCAGAGCGAAGGACCTCGGGAGGTTGAGCCGCCCGGCCCCCTGATTGGGGCCTATGGGGGGCGCAGCTGGCAAGGGGGGAGGGGCTGCAGCAGGTTAGAGGTGGGAGCACACTGACAGCCAGGCAGGGGACAGCTCCTGCATTGAGTGTTTGTCCTGTGGTGGTCAATGTGCGTCATGGTGAATGGTCGACAAGTCATTCCGGTCATTCTGTGGGGAGCGGGCCTAAGCTGTCAGTCAGATATCCCCTGAGGGCTCCCGGGCTGTGAGAGGGTACAGGTTGGAATGTGGGACCCCCTCGAGTGCACAAATTTCGTTCACCGGGCCTCTAGTATTACATAATGACAAAAGGGTTAATAGATACAAAAAAAGCGTTCAACAAAATTCAACACCCAATCATGATTTTACAAATGAATCTCTCAGTAAACTATGTGTAGAAGGAAATTATTCTGTTAAAAGATATTTATGAAAAACGTATAGCTAGCATCATACTTAATGGTGAAAGACTTGAAAGGTTTCTCCCTGCTAAGATCAGGAAAAACAAAGATGTCATTTCACCACTTCCATTTAACATCATACTGGAAGTTCTGGCCAGAGTCACAGAACAAAGATTTATCAGACAAATTATTTATTTATTTATTTATTTATTTATAAACTATATTTTTACTGATTTCAGTGAGGAAGGGAGAGGAAGAGAGAGAGAGAAACATCAGTAATGAAAGAATCATTGATCAGCTGCCTCCTGCATACCCCACACTGGGGATAGAGCCTGCAACCTGGGCATACATCCTTGACCAAAATCAAACCTATGATCCTTTAGTCCACAGGCCAATGCTGTATCCACTGAGCCAAACCAGCTAGGGCTCAGACAAATACTTTAAATCAATTATAAGTATATTTAAAGAGCTAAAGCAAACCAAGCCTAAAGAAGTAAAGGAAATATGAGACTGATGTCTCACCACATATTGAATATTAATAAACAGAAATTTAAAAAAGAAACTAAATAGAAATTCTGAAGTTGAAAGTTAAATGAAAATTCAATAGAAGCGTTTAACATAAGATTGAAAAGGCAGAAGGACGAGTCAGTAGACTTGAAGATAGGTTAGTTCAATGTTAAGGCTAAGTTTCTATTGATACTTTTTTTCCTTTGGTGCAGACTTCCTTATTTTGTTTCATGCCTCATAATTTTTGTTAAAAACTGAACATTAAAAAATTATAGTATGAAAACTGTATAAATCAAATTCTTATAGAGATTTTTGTTGTTGATGCTTGTTGCAGTTGTCTTTTGTTTATTTCATGACTTTTGTGAACTCATTCTGCAAGTCTGTATGCTTTGTTGTGCATGGCCACAGACATCTCTTATCTCTTTGTTTAGTGATCAGATAATGATTGAACAGAATTTATAAAAAAAGGGGAACCAAAAAATATCTCCCAGTCTTTGCTATAGGCCTCTGTGTGCATGTTGAAGCATGCCTTCAACACAGCCAATTTTACAACTGTGCCCTTCACTTCCTGCTTGTGCGTAGCCTCAAGGTCATACAGAGCTCAAGCTTAGGATCTTCTCATGTTTTTCCTGAGCATGCACACACTGGCACACTGCCCTGGGTATGCATGTGACTTTTGTCTAGGTAGGAAATGTTGGTAGCTTAGATGAGGCTATGATGATAGGAAAAATCTAAGCAGTCTTTTTAAAAATATATATATTTTATTGATTTTTTACAGAGAGGAAGGGAGAGGGATAGAGAGTTAGAAACATCGATGAGAGAGAAACATCGATCAGCTGCCTCCTGCACACCTCCTACTGAGGATGTGCCTGCAACAAAGGTACATGCCCTTGACCGGAATCGACCCTGGGACCTTTCATGGGCCGACGCTCTATCCACTGAGCCAAACTGGTCAGAGCAATCTATGCAGTCTTGAGGTAGAATTAACCGACTCTGAAATATACAGATAGGCACATATGTTATCTTAAAAGAGTATTTAAAAAGTTCTGATAGTGAATAACCTCTTAAAACCTACATGAGAGATTATCAGTATTTCCTTGTTGAATTGCTTTGCTTCAAACTTTGTAATAAATTTATATTTGACTAAGACAATTGATCTGCCTATTCAGAAAAGCAAATTATAAAAGGAAGTTATTGTAAATCTTTTTGTAACGAGAAATTTTTCTTCCTAGTGGATATTTTGACATATGTGGTCTGGAAGCTAAGTGGCTTACCTGCCACTCGTATAATTGGAAGTGGTTGTAATCTAGATTCTGCCCGTTTCCGTTACCTGATTGGAGACAAGTTGGGTGTCCATTCCACTAGCTGCCATGGTTGGATTATTGGAGAACATGGTGATTCTAGTGGTAAGTATAAACCCATTTTCATTATATAATCACACTTAACTATAATGATGCTTATTTTCTGTTAAGGGCCATTAGAATACACGTGGCTTAATCTGCATCAACTGGGACTCAGTGCCAGGGCAAAAGCCACGCCCTGGGGGCGGAATCAATCAAAGACTGAACACCACTCAGTCTGACTCTCCCGTCCAGTGGTAAGGGGATGGATCTCATGATGTCAAAGACCCACCCAGATGTGATGTAACTTCCTGTAATTCGAGTATTTAATAAACAGCGTTCGGAACTGGTGCTCTTTCTCTACGTGCCTGTCCCTCCAGAGAGTAGGCACCTCACCCACCCCAAGCTTTTAATCTATTTTATGTCTGTCTTTCATTATTTCTTTAATCCCAAAAGCACCTCCTATATTGCATGAACTGGTTCAAGTCTCCCCCTTCCTGCTGGATGCGGAGAAGGAGACCCCAGGGCCCAGCACCCCCCCCCCCATTAATTTTCTTTAAAGTCTTTTTTTTGTGATATTAATATAGCTGTGTAACTTTGGTTTTTTCCTGGTTGTACACTACCTTTTTTGATTTCTTTATTTTCAGTTTTTTGCATCATTGATTTAGTTACCATTCATTAAATTGTGCATAGAGCATATAACTATTTTAAAAGTCAGTGAATATTTCTCTTATCTGGAGCACTTTCATTTATTGATATTTTTTAAACAACATTATGAAGGTATAATTCATATACAATAAAATTCACCCATTTAAAGTATATAATTCACTGGTTTTTAGTATATTCACCGAGTTGTGCAGTTATCACCACAATCAAATTATAGAACATTTTCACCACCCCAGAAAGAAACTTTTACTCCTGAGCTCACTACCACCCCAGCCCCATGCAACCACTAATTTACTTTCTGATTCTATAGCTTTGTTTATTCCAGACTTTTAATTTAAATAAATTTATATACTTTGTGATTTAAACTGTTACTTAGGCCATACCAATCTTTTTCTTTTCTGAACTTAAACATTTAAGCTCTGCAACACAATTAGAACTTTATACTTCTTACAGTGTTCTCCAGTTATATCATATGTTTGAATCTTCTTTCCACAGGGGCAGTAAACCCATTAAGAATAGGGACCATTGATCCAGTTATTCATTTGTTTAGTCAAAGCATTTAATGAGTCCTTCTTATCTGTTGTTGTTTTTTACTACAAATGTCATCCTATATAATAAAAGCCTAATATGCTAAGTGTCCAACTGTTTGTTCTACTGTTCAACCAGTCACTATGATGCGCACTGACCACCAGGGGGCAGACGCTCAGACCGGCAGATTAGCTTGCTGCTGGGGTCCGCTGATCGCCAGTTGGGGAGATGGGTGGACATGCTCTGGAGCTCTCCTGTGGTCCCTCACCAGCCCCAGTTGTGCATTTGTGGGGTCCCTTGGCCAGGCCTAATGGGATTGGGCCGAAACAGCTCTCTGACATTCCCCGAGGGGTCCTGGATTGTGAGAGGGTGCAGTATTATAACAAATATTTTTATATTTAAATACTTAATTTGTATTTATCACCCCAGAAAGAAACTTTTACTCTTGAACGTATTTTGACCCATTGGCCTGTGTTACTGTACTAATTCAGCTCTTCCTCCTGGAAGTCATTAAAAATAAATCTTCCTAGTTATGTTTTTATTTCTCACTTTTAATATTACATTATTTTATTTGAAAACAAAGCAGTGTATTTTAAATATGTGTGTGTGTGCATATATATATATATATATATATATATATATATACACACATATATATTTATTTATTTTTAAATTGATTTTTAGAGAGACAGGAAGAGAGAGGCAGATAGAGATAGAAACATCAATTAGCTGCCTCCTGCATGCCTCCCACTGGGGACCAAGCCTGCAACTGGGGAGTGTGCTCTGACGGGAATCGAACCAGCAACCTCTTTTTTTTTTTTTTTAAATGTATTTTACTGGTTTTTTACAGAGAGGAAGGGAGAGAGATAGAGAGTTAGAAACATCGATGAGAGAGAAACATCGATCAGCTGCCTCCTGCGCACCTCCTACTGGGGATGTGCCTGCAACCAAGGTACATGCCCTTGACCAGAATCGAACCTGGGACCCTTCAGTCCCCAGGCCGACGCTCTATCCACTGAGCCAAACCAGCTAGGGCTGAACCAGCAACCTCTTGATGCATAGGTTGATGCTCAACCACTGAGTCACACTGGTTGGGCAAATATTTTTTATTTATTGATTGAGAGAGAGAGAGACATATTAGATTGGGAGATTTGTTGAACCACTTATTTATGCATTCTTTTGTTGATTCTTACATTTGCTCTGACTGGGATCGAACCTACAACCTTGGTGTATCAGGATGATGCTCTAACTAACTACTAGTTGGTCAGGTCAGCTTCACCTCATTCTTTACTTGGATATGAGATTCTAGATTGCCAGTAGTTCCTCCTCAGCTCTTTGTTACTGTTGAGAAGTGTGGTGTTAATTTGTTGCTCTTTTTCCATTTTGCTTGTAATATTTTATCATTTTAACCATTCTTTTATTTGTGGATTCTGTACTTGTACCTTGCTTTAAAATGCCTCCTATGTCACATAGTTATAAATAAATTCTACTACATATTTTTCTAACTTATAATTTTATTTTTTACATTTCCCTTTTTGGTCATTTGAAACTTATTTTTATTTTATGGTATAAGGTAGTAATCTAAGTTTATAAAAAATTACTAAAACAACCGAACAGTACAAGGAAGAAGAGTTCATTCTGAGATACATTTCTTTTTAGTGCCCTTGTGGAGTGGGGTGAATGTTGCTGGTGTTGCTCTGAAGACTCTAAACCCTAACTTAGGAACTGATTCAGACAAGGACCAATGGAAAAATATCCATAAAGAAGTTGTTGAAAGGTAAGTTTCTTAAAGTATTAATAATCAGTACTAAGAACAAATGTCACACAAAAAATATAGTTGATCTTTGAGTTTTGTGTAGTAAATGATTCTAATCTTATAAAAATCCTTGAATTCAGACTTGTATTACCCATAGCTTTATTTGGGGGCATTTTCACAAAGCAAATGTGCTTCAGAAGAACTCATATGTGTTTGAGGGTAATTTAGCAAGTAATTATGAGCACTTTGGAACCAACTTTCCTAGGTTTGAAACCTGACTTCACCATTTATTAAGTAGTGTGATATTGCCAAGTTATTTAAAATTTCAGAAGCTCAGTTTCCCAGTTTTTAAAATGGGGACAATAATAGAGCTTGCTTTAGAGGGCTGTTATGAAGAATAAATGAGTTAGTACACGTAAAATGCTTAGAAGAACACCTAGAACTTGTATTCATCAAATGACTTGGTGAAAAAAACACATGAAGCCAACGCAGATGATCAGAAGTTAACTGGGTGTATTTATAAATGAATGTCTGACTCTGTGTAAATCAGCTTTAACCTCCCACATGATTCTCCTTTATGCTTCAGATAAGTCACATATTAGTAAAAGTTATACAGCCTAAAAATCACTTCTGGATATTCTACACTGGAATATTAAATTTATAAAAGCTCAAGTATAATGTATATTTAGGATGCCAACTTTACAAAAATATATAATAATCAGGACAGAGACTAAAAAGGTACACAATATAGCAACAGTGATTGTGGGCAAGTTTTTATTTTTTAAATGCCTTTTAGTTTAAAAAAGTAAATTATTTTCTGATCATAAAATCACATGATCACCTTAATGCGTACAGAGTTTCAATTGGGAAGATGACACAGTTCTGGATAAGATGGTGGTAATAGTAGCTCTACCCAGTCACAGTGCACTCCTTCTGACTTCTAGTTGCAAAGCTTCTCCTCCCTTGGTTCCGGAGGATGGCCTTTCACTGTATAGTTGTTTTTCTACAATGTAGTTGTGGAGGCTGCGCATATAGGTACACACCTCATGCCGCCATCTTGGTTCTCCAATGAAATATATTTAAAAAAAAAAGAAAATAATAGTACCTGTAAGACTATCACTAAAAAATAATCATTATTAATAATTTGGTGGATTGATACAGTTCTAAAGTTTCTATAAAAATGTGTTATGTTCTCTCCCATGGCTGGTATTGCTCACTGGCTAGAGCATCAGCCTTTGAACTGAAGGGCTGTAAGTTTGATTCCTGATCAAGGGCACATACCTGGATTTTGGGTTTGATTACTTTCAGCCATGATCAGGGCACATGGAGGTAACCAATTGAATGTGTCTGTCTCACATCGATGTTTCTCTCTCCACCTCTCCCTCCATCCCTTCCATTCTCTCTTAATGGAAAAAAATATCCTCCGGTGAGGATTAACAACAAAATAAAAGTATTTTGTATTTTACAAGTTTGAGGTGAGAAATTACATAGTGTTTAGGATTGTGTTATTTTCTTTTAAAAATGTATCATGGCCCAGCCAGTATGGCTCAGGGGTTAAGCGTCGACCTGTGAACCGGGATGTCCCAGTTCAATTCCCTGTCAGGGTATATGCCCAGGTTCCAGGCTTGATCCCCAGTGTGGGGCATGCAGGAGGAGCTGACCAATGCTTCTGTCTCATCATTGGTGTTTCTCTCTCTCTCCCTCGCTCTCTGAAATAAATAAAAATAAAGAAAATGTATCAACATTTTCCCTAATTTCCATTGTACTGGCTTAATGATATATTCTTAGGAAAAATATGTGCACATGCTTAAATTATATACTTTGCACCCCAGTAACAATTTTAAGTGGCTAGCAAGATGTATATGCTAACTTTCAAGGTGAACAGATTCTATGTTTGGATATTTAAGCAATAATATAAAATATACAATATTAACATACAGGTGATATATTGTAGAATTGTATACCTAAAACCTACATATTTTTTTAACCAGTGTCACCCCAATAAGTTCAATTAAAAAGTTAAAAAAATAAGCAATAAAAGTTTAAAAATAATTTTCATCTTGAATGGCATATATGCGTCAATATTCTACCTTTATGATAAAAGGAGGGTGAATTATTAAAGTGGTAATGAAGTCTATGAGAGTAGTATAGAAACTTGTATTACTTATTTATAACTGGTTTCTAGAAAGTTTTCATGGAGTGGCATTGATATGTAGGTTGCTTCAGAATGGATGCTTGCAATATATTCTTTTCTATAAGTTGACTTATTATTCATTTGATTTTCTTACTTTCTACAACTGTAGTGCCTATGAGATTATTAAGCTGAAGGGGTACACCTCTTGGGCTATTGGCCTCTCTGTGACAAGCCTGGTAGAATCAATTTTGAAAAATCTTAGGAGAGTGCATCCAGTTTCGACTATGGTTAAGGTAGGCTTAAATTGATCTTTATTATCGTTAATGTTTGTTGAGTCCCTACTATGTGCTAGGCATATACAAGGTATTGAGGATATAATGGTGAACAAAAAAGACTGAGACCCAGCCCTCATAAAAGTGAATGAAAATGGACTTCATAAAACAATTACAAAAGAAAATATCTAATAATAAATTATACTAAGTGCTATGATGAAAAACTAAAAAGTGTAAGAGTACACAAAGAGAATTTAACTACTCTGGGAAGGGGCATGAGTGGTGGTTAGGAAAATCTTCCCAAAGTAAAATGACCTAATCCAAGTAATGAGTAGGAGGTAACTTGGAAGGCTGGATTAATATCCCAAGCAGAGGGAACACATGTGCCAGACCATCTGAGGTAGATATAGGTAGAGAACACTTGAGGATCTGAAAAAAGGGGTCGTCTGTTGAAATGCAGAGAGCGAAGGGAGCAATGGGAAGTGCACGGTGAAGGGAAAAGCAAGCAGGGTCAGGTCATCAAAAGGAAGAGGGTAGGCTGAGGGGGTGGCAGCAGATCATGGTCAGCACACAGGGCCAGGCCAGGCCCCAGGGGTCTAGGCCCTTGTTTTCAGCCCACCCAGCAGCCCCCAAATGGCATGATGGGATGGGTATGCATTCTCCAGTTCTAGTTGGAGAAGCCCCTTCTAGAGGAAAGAGAAAGTAGAGGGAGACAAATTCCTGGAACACTGGCAGGGAAGCAGAGGGCTTTTTTCCCGGCCATAGTGACCTTCTTATGCCACCCAACATCTGGAAGCTCATGAAAAAACTTCCAAAGTTACAGAGAGGTGACAACAGAATGACCAAGTACAGGGAAAGTAAGGGAAGGGGAGTGTAACTGGAGCTGGAGCCTGGCTGGGAATGGAATGTGGGCTTCCATAGCTAGGCACAGACCAGAGTGGCGTGAATGTGAGTACAGCCTGGCAAGGGGCCCTCAGAGCAAGACGTGTGGTTGGTCTGATGGAGCTCATGAGGTTGAATATAAAGTGGTTACCAAAATGAGGGAGCTGGACTTTAGTGGAGAGACGGCCAGAGAATCCCTCTGTGGGTGAATAGAGCAAGACAGGAACAGGTGTGTACCCTGAGCTCCTGAGGAGAGCCCCAGAAATGGTGAGAGGGAAGCTTGGTTGAGTAGTGCCTGTGGGCTTTGAGCTGTTGTGGAAAACTAGGAGGCACCACTGTAGACTCAAGGGGCTTTGTCCTTCTCTGAATGCTAGTTCCTAGTAACTGTTACAGTCAGACCTGGAGGAAGAACAAGACCTTTCTGTCACCTCCTCCAACCCTAGACTCAATCCCAAGGGTGGGTAGGAAAGAGTAATGAGTGATGAGAGACAGGAAGGTCTGAGGGGTCTACTTACCTTCCAGGGGTAGTAGGGAGAGGCAGAGGCTAGTTTATGAGCATGCAAGCATTGTGTGAGTTGTGCAGGGCTTTCTTGTTTTTGTGTTTTCAATATATTTTATTGATTTCAGAGAGGAAAGAAGAGAGAGAGATAGAAACGTCAATGATGAGAATTACTGATTGGTTGCCTCCTGCATGCCCACAATGGGGTAGAGCCCGCAACCTGGGCATGTGCCCTGACCGGAAATCGAACCGTGACTTCCCGGTTCATAGGTTGATGCTCAACCACTGAGCCACGCCAACCAGGCAATTTGTGCAGGTTTTAATAGACTTCGTGGCAGCTGCTTCTGTGCCCTTGGATTCAGCTGCTGAAGTGGAGGGAATATTAGGGCTATCGACCAATATTTCAATAGGCCCAAGATAGGGCAGTGGTCATGACTGCACCTGTGCCACGGGCCCTGTACATTGTGGGAGGTTCAGGATATAAGTCAGGTTGGGGCAGTGGATAGAGGTATCCTGGAAGGCAGGAGTATATTCCATTGGCAACTGGTGGGAGCCCTGCTATGCACGAGAGTACCCATACCCATACATTCCATTGGAGGCTCACTTCTGGAGGCTTGGGATTCCACCTGTGGCATCTTTTATCCAAATTCAGTGGCACACCAAGGTGTAAAGGTCAATTTATACAAAACAGAGCCTTCTCAGCCACTTTCTGCTTCAGAATTCATTGTCCTCTTGTATCTCAAACACAGGCTGCTTGATTGTACAGTTCTTTATCAGATGAAATGACATGAAGGACTGCATGGCATCCTTCCCCTTAGACAGAAGGATGACCCGGTAAGGGGTAAACAGTGCTTTTCTTGGTCCCTTTGAGGCCTCTGGCATAGTATTCATGCACTGAACACAAGTTCCACGTGGTCATAGGACATTAGGGTGCTCTTGGTATTTAACCACCCACTGAGCATTCTTGTTGTGCTCCAGTATAATCTTATTCTTGAGAAGCTCTCTAGCACAGCTGCTTTTCCATATCAGGTTAACTGAACAATCTAATTTTTCCTTTTAGGGCTTATATGGAATAAAAGAAGAAATCTTTCTCAGTGTCCCTTGTATCTTGGGGCAAAGTGGTATCTCAGATATTGTGAAAGTTAACTTGAATTCTGAGGAGGAGGCCCTTTTGAAGAAGAGTGCAAACACACTTTGGAATGTCCAAAAAGACCTGGTATTTTAAAGTCTTTTAATGTTCCACTGTTTTATAAAACAGAAGATAACACATTGTGTATTTTACATTTTGAAAGTATTTTCATCTGATATGAAAAATATAAGAAGACGTTGGAGACCTATAGCATATTCCAGCCTCTCAAGGGTAGAAAAAGGAAGTGGTAAAGAAATTTATCCTCTTTTATGAATCTCGAATTGCTCTATTCTAATAATACCCAACTTGTACAACAAATATAAGAGTGGCCTTCAGGTTTAGTAAAATATATATAACAATCCATTATAATATAGAACTTAAGATTTTTTTTTCACAAAACAAGCACTTTTTCTAGTATTGAAATTTAATCTTGTGCTTTCTTCCCTTAGAGAAACAGCATATTCACTTTATATTGCTTCATGTGTCTATGTATAATTTTTATTGAGTACTTATTTTTAAGACCATGTATATCAGAAGGAAAATAGAAATATACCTTTTTGGTGTAAAAAAATTTAAATATCTTCAACCCTGCAAGTATAATACCAATTATTCTAAATTCAAATTGTGGATTTGGTGTCTTTGTTGAAATACTACACAGGGATCTTAGACCATCACATTAGATAAAAGTGAAAATTAAGGACTGTGGAAAATAAATATAAGGAAATTTGTCTTGGTTTGTGTGATTAACTCAAACTAATGTGAAACATGGAAACTCTGATTTCTAACTTTCAATTCAGAAATCTGGATTACATTTCTTTCCAATTCGTTCAGCAAATTACTATTATTCTTACTGTGTTATGGTTATAAATCAATATGACATGATTTCTGCCCTCAAGTATCTTACAGTGAGTACTTAAGGTACATCAACTACTTATTAATGAATGCTTTATAATAGTCAATTGATAGCTCCCTCTTTGTGTCCAATCTAGGAGTGAATGTTCTCCTTTTGATTTATATATGAAAATATCTAATATAATAAAAGAGTAATATGCAAATTGACTGTTACCCAAGACACCTATGCCATGCCCACCAGCCAAGCCACGCCTCCCAGCCAACAAGAGCGGCTGTATGCAAATTAACCCAGCCAAGATGGAGGCCAGCAGCCATGGAGCTAGAGCAAACCAGAGGCTTCTGTTGCAACTGCCTGCCTAGGCTGGCTGAGCCTCTGCTCACGGCCGCGCCCACCAGCCAATCATTGTGGCTGTATGCAAATTAACCCAGCCAAGATGGAGGCTGGCAGGGCGGCTCTGCACTGGGAGCCTCCGTGGCCAGCATAGCTGTGCCAGGTGTGTCAGCTCAGTGGGGGGGGGGTCCGGCCTGGGGCCTCCTCGGGGCATCCAGGAGCACCCGTCCGGGGTCTGCTGCCTGGCTCCACACCCCAGGGCCTCCTCGGGGTGTCCAGGAGCAGCTGTCCAGGGTCCACTGCCTGGCTCCGCCCCCTGGAGGCCTCCCCGGGGCATGCAGGAGCGCGGGGGCCTCTGCGGGGCATGCAGGAGCAGCCGTCCTGGGTCTGCTGCCTGGCTTTGCCCCCGGGGGCCTCCTTGGGGCATCCAGGAACGCCTGTCCTGGGTCCACAGCCTGGCTTTGCCCCGGGGGCCTCCTCGGGGGCATGCGGGAGCACCTGTCCAGGGTCTGCTACTTTCATCCGCCCCCCAGGGGCTTCCACAGGGTGTGCGGGAGCATCTGCTGCACAGTGAGGAGAATCCAAAGCCAGTCTGCTGCCCAGCTCCACCCCGGGTGTGTTTGCTCAGTAGCAGGGCCCCACTGAGGGATCCTACACCAGCGTCCGCCCCTGGCTTGCCACCCAGCTCTGCACCAGGTGTGTCCCCTCAGCGGTGGGGGCCCACCAGGTGTGTGCGACCGTGGACCCTCTGGTGGGAAATGTCCAGGCCTGCACTCATCAGCCCTCCCACCCCCCAGTGCACGAACCCTGAAGGGGCTGTGGGCAGCCTGAAAGTCTGAAAACGGCCCTCAGACCCACACCCAGCCTGGCCACACCCAAATGGGGTGAGGGTCCACACTGGGGGGCTTAGCCAACCTGCAAACAGTCATTAGCCCCTCACCCAGGCTGGCCAGGCATGCCAGCAGGTGGACATCCCTCCCCCCCCCCGAGGTGCCCCAGACTGCAAGAGGGCACAGGCCGGGCTGAGGGACCCCTACCCCCAAGTGCACAAATTTTTGTGCACCGGGCCCCTAATATATATATATCTCCAAATATATGTATACTAGGAGCCCAGTGCACAAAAATTTGTGCACTCGGGAGGTCCCTCAGCCCAACCTGTGCCCTCTGGCAGTCTGGGACCCCTCTGGGGATGTCCACTGCTGGCATGCCTGGTCAGCCTGGGTGAGGGGCTGATGGCTGTTTGCAGGTTGGCTAAGCCCCCCAGTGTGGACCCTCACCCCATTTGGGTGTGGCCAGGCTGGGTGTGGGTCTGAGGGCCGTTTTCAGACTTTCAGGCTGCCCACAGTCCCTTCAGGTTTTGGGTCCCTACTGGGGTACCTAGCCAGCCTGGGTGAGGGGCTGATGGCTGTTTGTAGGCTGGCCAAGGCCCCCAGTGACATCCCTCACCCCATTGGGGTGTGGCCAGCCTGGGTGATGGGCTGAGGGGCGCTTTCAGGCCTTCAGGCTGCCCACAGCTCCTGTTGACTCAATGTCCCAGCAAGGCTGACTGGAAGCAGGTTCCTGGGGTTTATTTATCTTCTATAATTGATACACTGTTCCTTTAAGCTGAGGCCTAGGCATGTAATGAAGTAGTCAGGCCGGCCTGCTATTTGTTTCACCTCCGAGGCTTCTATAACTGAGACATTGTTGCAAATATGTTGTTGCCTGGAGCTGGGAGAAACCCAGGCGGCCAGCAAACAGTTTCACTCCTGCTGCAATAGACGCTGCCTGTTTACTCAGCTCCATGAGTGCTGGCCTCCATGTTGGTTGGGTTAATTTGCATACAGTCGCTCTGATTGGCTGGTGGGTGTGGCTTAGGCGTCCCAAAAGAATGGTCAGTTTCAATATTACGCTTTTATTAGATATGTATGTGTGTATATACATATAATATGTAACATATATTACTTTTACTCCACAAAGAATTAAGGCAGCTGTAGAAAATACCAATGAAACAAAAGCTAAGAAATCAGGACCAAGGTGATTTACAAATTAGACTAGAGCAGTGGGAAGAGTTAGAAGGCAGCTGTGCTAGCCCTGAGGACCTGCATGGCTCTAGTGCAGGCATACCTTTTTGCAAAGAGTCACAGTTCACCCTTTTAGTCTTGCTATTGTAATAGCTTTCATTCTAGTCATCTACTACTAATTATGATTAGTTCCCTATCATTGTTTTTTAATTTTTTATTGACTTCAGAGAGGGGGAAAGAGAAGCATCAGTGAGAGAGTATTGATCGGCTGCCTCTTGCATGCCCCCTACTGGGGATTGACACTGCACCCAGGCATGTGCTCTTTTTTTTTTTTTAATATATTTTATTGATTTTTCAGAGAGGAAGGGAGAGGATTAGAGAATTAGAAACATCGATCAGATGCCTCTTGCATACCACGTACTGGGGATGTCCCCGCAAGCAAGGTACATGCCCTTGACCAGAATCGAACCTGGGACCCTTCAGTCTGCAGGCCGACGCTCTATCCACTGAGCCAAACCGGTTAGGGCGGGGGTATGTGCTCTTGATGGGAATTAAATGTAGGTCCTTTTAGTCCATAGGCCACCAAACCGCTAGGGCTATTTTGTTGTTGTTGTTTTTATATTTTATTGATTTTTTTATAGAGAGAAAGGGAGAGGGATAGAGAGTTAGAAACACTGATGAGAGAGAAACATTGATCAGCTGCCTCCTGCACACCTCCTACTGGGGATGTGCCTGCAACCCAGGTACATGCTCTTGACCAGAATCGAACCCGGGAGCTTTCAGTCCGTGGCCAATGCGCTATCCACTGAGCCAAACCGGTTAAGGCTTTGGTGTTGTTTTTTAAAAAAACACACACACATGCATGCTTTCCACAAATACACAAAATATAGTCATGAGTGAGTTTAGGTAGGATCGAGGGAAAGGGGAATCTTCTGTGGATTTTGCCTTGTTTTAAAAGCTCCTCTTTGTATTCCAAATTAGAATTTCATTTTAGGAAATCCAAGCAGAGATTGAAAAGTTGTAAATAGTTTCTACAGTGAATATTCTAGGAAGTACAACTATATCATGTATTCTCAGTGAGGGCAATATCACCCTTTGGTGTGTGTGTGTGTATGTGTTCAAGTGAGACTCTTAGATATTACAAGAGTTTGGCTCTGTAAAGCTCAGCCCTACCAGATAAAATCTTACTACTTAGTATTTATTTATTTATTTTTTAAATTTATCTTTATTGTTTAGATTATTACAGTTGTTCTTTTTCCCCCATAGCTCCCCTCCTCCCATTTCCCATCCCACCCTCTGTCCCCACCCCCCCACTGTCCTCATCCATAGGTGTACGATCATTGTCCATTCTCTTCCCGCACCCCCAACACCCTTTACCCCCGAAAATTGTCAGTCCACTCCCTTTCTATGCCTCTGATTCTATTCTATTCACCAGTTTATTCTGTTCATCAGATTTTTTATTCACTTGATTTTTAGGTTCACTTGTTGATAGATATGTATTTGT
>PVJC01037677.1:0-17089 GCA_004026665.1 Murina feae
ACCTACTCACTCCTAATTTCCCCCACCACCAGCCTAATCACCCCCAACTGCCCTCCCTTCCTGGTCTGATCACCCCTGGCCCTATTCCTTGGTCGCTGGGGTGACCTGGAAAGCCAAGCCTTCTCACCCACTCTCCGGCTGGCTCTGTGGCTCCAGCTGGGGCTGCCATCTTTATCGCAAAGTGATGGTTAATTTGCATATTATTCTTTCATTAGGATTACACACCCATACACACACATGCCTAAGTTACCATTGCAACTGACCGGACATCTAAACAGGCTGCTGGGGCGACCAGCTGGCAGGATGGTTAGCGAGGGTTGACCAAACAACTGAGCAGCCGGCTGCAAAGATGGTGGCATCCACAGCCAATAAGGAGGGAATATGCTGATTGACTATCCCACCCTCAAAGATGATGGCACCCACTGCCAATAAGGAAGGAATATGCTAATTGACTGCCACACCCTCAAAGATGGCAGTGGCCACAGCCACAAGATGGTGGCATCCAGTCCCTCATCCCTGCTGGCGTGGAAGGCCCGGCCACTCTGCACACCTGCCTCTGGA
Source organism: Murina feae (assembly GCA_004026665.1). NCBI lineage: Eukaryota > Metazoa > Chordata > Mammalia > Chiroptera > Vespertilionidae > Murina > Murina feae. The sequence goes on from PVJC01037677.1 coordinate 562, forward strand.
GTCCCCCAGTCTCCTCAGCCCCCCAAGCCGCCCAGGGCCGCCCGAGGCTCAGGTAACAAGGTCCAACCGAGGCTTGTGCTGCCGACAGTGGCAGCAGCAGAGGTGTGAGGGGGCATTGTCTTTCGCTGATGGCCAGGTCACCTCCTGCACCTGAGGGCTCCCAGACTTTGAGAGGGGGCAGGCCAGGCTGAGGAACCCCACTCCAGGGCATGAATTTCCATGCACCGGGCTTCTAGTATAGGACAATTGACATACAACATCATGTGAGGTTAAGGGGTAATAGCTTAATGACTTAATGTGTATATATTGCATAATAATTACCACAGTGTGTTTTGTTATCACCCACCCTTCCATTAAATAATTTTCTAATTTCATTTATGTTATTATCATTTAGTTCATATATTTTTACCCAGAATATTGTTATAGATTTTGATATTAAAATCCAAGAAAAGCAAGTACAGTGGTACGAGAGTAAGAATCTTAGAAAATGTGTCTGCTCAAATTTTTGCTTCATTAACTCAACATAATTTAATATTTATATTCATAGTATTTCTTGAAGTATTACTCCTAGCTCTGTGAAAGTTACAGATGGATTGAAGGATGTGGTTTAGGTACTTTCTGCACCTGCTTTGAGCTGCTCAAAAGTAGGCACAAACCATCTATATCTTCTTTTTAAAATTTGTTATTGAATTTATAGGGGTGACATTTGTTGATAAAATTATAGGTTTCAGGTGTACAATTCTATAGTACATAATCTGTATATTGTGTGTTACCATCCTAAGTTGTTTCCTTCTGTAACCATTGATCCTCCTTTACACTCTTCCATTCTTCTCCATCCTCACCTCTCTTTCCACCATACTGTGGTCTGTGTCTGAGTTGTTTTTGTTCTTTGTTTTTTCTTGTTGGTTTGTGGGGTTTTCCCCATAATCTCTTCACCTTTTTCATCCAGACTGTCCTCTGATAGCAGTCAGTCTGTTCTCTGTACTTAGTGATTTATAAGAACTTTGCAGATTTAAAAAAGGGGGGAAAATTTAAAAAGGGAAAATAGCATCATTGCAATAAAGAAGTGGTAAATGCTAAGAGAGTATAAAGTAGAAAAGTATTATGTTTATTTACAAAAAATATTGAAAAAGATGCAGAGAATAAAATATCGATTAAAGGAGTGAAAGTAATTTTATATCAAGCTGTTTGTTGCGAACATCATCCTCCTAGACTTTTTTTTGTTTTGTTTCACAAAAATGCTATATTACACATGCTACTTTGTAGCCTCCTTATTTTATTTACAAATGCAAAGTGAAGGTCTTTGTATGCCAGATGTCTGTAAAGGACCTTTCCCTCCCCAAAAGTCTACCTTAACATGGTACAGCCTTCCTCCTCCCTCTGTAACCTATTTCCAAGGCAGGAGTTTGAAGTTGGAGAAAGAACGGTGAGAGGAGCAAGCTATGTTGGAGGGTGAATTGCCATAAATTATATATAACCAGAGGCCCGGTGCACAAATTCATGCACCAGTGGGGGCCCTCAGCCTGGCCTACGGGATCCGGCAGAAACCGGCTCTTTAACATCTCCCGAGGGTCCTGGATTGTGAGAAGGTGCAGGCCAGGCCAAGGGACCCCACTGGTGCATAAATTTGTGCACTAGGCCTCTAACACATGATTGGGGCTGGGAAGGGATGCAGGAGGTTGGCCAGTTGTGGGATGGGGAGATTGGACGGACCATAGGAAGGTTCTAGGATGTGTCCCAATCAACTGGACCCCCAGCAGTAAGCTAACCATTTGGTTGAAACATCTGCCCCCTGGTGGCCAGTTGCACATCATAGCGACCAGACAGCTGTCTGCTTCCTGGTGGTCAGTGCACGTCTTAGCATATCATTAGCATGTTATGCTTTGATTGGTTGAACGAATGACCAGACACTTAGCATATTAGGCTTTTCTTATATAGGACTCCTTGTTTGTGTATGCAAAATCCCCAACCTTTATTTTTGTGAATTATATTGTACTGACCTACCAAGATTGGTGTTTAACTTACAAAGTTGTTTGGAAATGTCAGGAGCTAGTGTGCATATTATTTACACCTAGACTTAAATATAAAACCTTAAGTAAGTGTTATGAAGTGCTGGGTGGTTTATTGCCTTTCTAATTAACTTTTGATGAAAATTCTTGAAAAATGTTATACTATTAAACATTTTAATCTGATTTTATTATTTACAGCTTTCTTTAATGATATTAAGAACTGACAATGGAAGAGATGATATTCTATTACTATTTTTCTGAAATTATTGTTATTTTTTAAATAAAAGGTGGCTATCATCCAGTGAAAATTGGAGACCTTTTCAATGGCCGGTATCATGTTATTAGGAAGCTAGGATGGGGACACTTCTCTACTGTCTGGCTGTGCTGGGATATGCAGTAAGTATTCTTTGTCATTTGTTATCTTGATTCCTGGCGTATTCGTCATCTTTGTTTTATTACAAGCTATGGCTGAGGGGCACAGATGCTTCTGTTGTGCAGTGTTAAGTGCTTAGTGCAGGCCTGCCCTGCCCTAGCTGGACATTTCCCCCCTTAGTTTGAAGTTCATTTTCCTATTATCTTAAAATATTAACTTCCCTCTGCTTTATATCTGAGGCTTATTCATTGAAATTATAGCAGGATCATATTTTTTTCCAAAAATTTATCCATACCAAAATACCCTGCAACTCATTTACATATAAATTAACATATAGACCTTCCAAATCAGTGGTTTCTGATTCCTTTTTAAAGCTATGACTATAGCATGAAACACAATTGCAGTCCTATATAAATCTGCACGTGTCTTTGTGTGTGTGTGTGTGTGTGTGTGTGTACAAGATAATACTTACTCATTATATGTGATGAATGACATTTTCTAGTTTACCTCATTTTATGAAGAAAAAAAACCCAGAAACAATATATAAGGGTTTATTCTGCTGCTGAATCATTGGTCCACAATTTGAAAAGCACTATTTTAAAGGAAAGCTTATTAAAACTTTCTATATGTTGGGTAAATTTCACTATAATGATCACTTCTGCTTATATTTTTTAAATTTGCATTTCCCAAAGGGGGAAAAGATTTGTTGCAATGAAAGTTGTAAAGAGTGCCCAGCATTATACGGAGACAGCCTTGGATGAAATAAAACTGCTCAAATGTGTAAGTACTGCAAAATCCTGAATGATAGAAGACAAAGTCATAACTTTAAAGTTTACAAAGGGATTTTTTTGGGTTTTACTAAATTAAAATTGATTTCGTGTTTTATAAGTTCAAATACTGAATCTTTTGTTTTAAAAAACACATGACTTATATTAAAACCATTTTGATTGGCATAATGAAAATTATTTTCAGTCATAAACACTTCTGTTCTTGACTTATTTTTCTTTCCATAGGTTCGAGAAAGTGATCCCAGTGACCCAAATAAAGACATGGTGGTACAGCTAATTGATGACTTCAAGATTTCAGGCATGAATGGAATCCATATCCTTTCTGACACTGCTGTTGCTTCCTAATGGCTGAATTATACAGTAGTCTTTCTTATTGCTTTTGAAAAATTGGAATGTGTAAGCCCGCACGAACTTGTGCTTGCTCTGCTTTGTGACTCTCCGCATCAAGCCTCTCATATAATCCCGGAGGGTTGAAAGTGATATGTCTGGAGTGCTCTGCTAGGGCTTTCGGGGGTTTTGGTGTAGTAACATCTTACAAAATTATGTGACATTACTTGACTTGATTTTTGCATGGAATTCTTAATCTTTTTAATAATTCTAGTGAGGTTTATTTTCACAGTCGTAGGTGTAAGCATATACCAGCATTTCTTTTTTGCTTGAAACTGTAAAAAATTTCATACACAAAGGGTAGGTAACCTTCAGTCGCTGCGAAGAATTCATTGAGGCAATAGAAGGAAAAATGTTCTGTGAATGTCAGCATAGCAAAGTCACACCTGATCCTGCATAGTCTCATCTTTCTGCCAGGTAAATAGGGAAATATGTTGGTTTTGTTTAGTTTAGTTTGTCTTCTTTGGAAAAGTCTGGTGGAAGTAAAGTTGTTACCAGCTAAGGGTCCGGCCTCGTGCAGGTCTGCCTTGTGCCAACTTGTAGTGTGTGCGTTCTTGATTTCCTTCAGGAAAGATTTCACAACACAAGTCTGAATGATGTTTAGAAGACATTTATTAAAGCTGGGGACAGTGAAACAAGGAAGGGCTTAGTATAGGAGAAGCAACAGGAGAGCCTGGGAGGGGCTGCTTTGGCTCTCTAGAAACATAATAGGAAAGAAATGAGCCTTGGTGGGGTGGCTTTGGCTCACTGGAAAGTCAGAGAAAACAAGGCCTAGGAAAGAGGTTCAGGAGGTTAGCCCGGGACAGCTGCTGCTCCCCTGGTTGCAAGTGTCGTGAGGACACTTAGAGTTTAGAAGATGCACACTGTGGGGCAACAAAAGCCTAAGCCTGCTGCTGGGAGGGAGAGCGAGGCCTGGGTCCTTTGTCTTGAGGGTGTTAAAGGCTGGGTGTTTAGGGGAGGTCTTAAGAGGCTCTCAATACAATAATCAGTGCTATGCTAATGCTTCAGAACTAGATTCATTCCTTTCATCTGTCCTTGAGTGTGATTGGCAAATGGCACTATTTGGATTTCTGCTTTCAATCTCCTAAGTGGGGTGATGTAAGCTGTTACCCTCTCATGGGGAGAAGTGTAAGCTGTTTACTTTTAAGTGTCCTTAGTTAGGAAAGATGCGAGAATTCTTACACAGGTGGGGTCTGGCCAGCCTGCCCTGATCAGGGCCAATCAGGCTGGGACGGCCAGGGGGAAGGGCCGCAGGTGGTTGGTTAGTCAGCCCCCGTCCCTGATTGGGGTGGGGGTTGGCGAGCGATCGGGTGTGGGGCTGGCTGTGGAGAGGGTCTACGGGTGGTTGAGCTCCTGGTTGAACTCCCAGTCAAACTCTTGGTCAAGGGGCAATTTGCATATTTGCCTTTTATTATATAAGATAGGGAAAAATCATAGGATATATAGGGTTTGGTACTGCATGCAGTTTCAAGCATCCACTAGGTGTCTTGGAACATATCTCCTCGGATAAAAGGGACCGCTGTGTCTTTATTTCTCAGGGTTCAGGAATATTTGGGCACTTGCTCAGTACCCTGTGACTGATGAGTGCCAGGGTGTGTCAGAGCCAGGGTTCTCCTTCCCCATCTTTAGCTGTTTGCTTTATATCATCTTTGGAACAGATCCAACATTTTTATACTTGTTCTGCTCAAGCTCCAGAAGGCTGAGGACAAAGTTAAATCTCAGCTCAAATCCTAGAATAACATCCTGTTCATTCACTTGCTAAGTCTTCATTTCTTAGGGCAGCACTCCCCCATACTCTATATTTTTGAGCTTTCTATACAGGCATAACTCAGAGAAATTGCTGGCTCAGTTCCAGATCACTGCATAATCTTTCTGTTGGTGGAAGAAGAGTCTTGCCTTCAGTTTGTAAAAAAGTGGAACATTTGTGAAGTGCAGTAACACAGGTGTGCCTGTGTTTCCTCTCGAGCGGATCTGGAGGTACTAGGTACTAGCATGCGCTCTTGACTGCTAATGCCACCTCTGTTTCTCTCAGTATCACTTCTGCTAACTGCTGAGTGCACTTTCCCTTGTGATAGAGAAGAAGGTAGAGCTGGTCCTGATCTGTTCCTGTTCTCTAAGCGACTGGTGGTAGGACAGCCCCTCCTGCATCGGATCTGCACAGCAGTTCCGGAATAGCTGACAGGGAGATGGTTTCTTTGAAGAAACTGGCTGATTTGTAGGTAAAAATACTACATATACATTCTAGTGACGATTTTCACTGTTAAATGGTAAGAAACCATCATAGTTAGGTTTGTCAGTGATGTATAAATCATTATGTAGAGATCTGGGGCTTTGGCTTTGTGTGACATAAGTACAGTTTTTGATTTTTTGTAATATGCCTGGGAAATTGGTTTTGCATTATCTACGCAATAATCTGTAGCTCACATGTTCTCCAACACTGTAGAAATTTTGTTCTTAATATTTACAGCAGTAGTTATTGTGATGATGTGGCAGATGCAGATATTGTAAAATATATTAAATCAACTAACATATCTCTATGCCTCAAGGGATGAATAACGTATTCTCAGATGGTTTCAGTCATTTTAAATCTTCCAGTAGGAATGACATAAATATATTCATATGATGGACCATAGTTCTGGAGTGTTGGTGTTTGACTAGAATTTCTGTGTTTTTTTTTTAAAAAACCACCCAGATTCCTGAGACTTCATTATTATAGGTTGGTCTTAATGCCATGTCTTATATTGTGATCATATATTCTTTAAAACAGCCTACAATATTAAAATTGATGTAGTTACACAGTGGAAGATATTGAAGGAAAAGATTAAATGTCTTCACACTGATTTTGTTTAATTTCTATTTTATAAAATGTTTTATGTAAACCATGAAATAGAAATTTAAGCAGGCAGACAGGACACTTAGACAGGGGAGTTCTTTACTTTTTTCCTTGTTCATTGCTCTTGAGGTTCTAGTCTTGCTCATTTTCATTAAGGGTGATCATCAAGGGGAAGTGTGCTGAAATGAGTGAGAGCACAGGAGAGTGTGGGCTTGAGTCCTGACACTGCCACCTTTGGACTGTAACGCAGGTTAGTTCTTTAACTGAGGCTCTCCTTGTTTCTATGTGGAGATACGTATATTATTTCCTAAGGTTGTTACAGGTACACATTAATAAACTATGACACTTAGTAAGTGCTTAGTAAATGTTGCATCATTTTATTTAGGTGAGAAATAGGAAAGGACCACTTTGAGTATTATTGATAGTACTAGAGGCCCGGTGCATGAAATTCATGCGCTTGGGGTGGGGGTGGTCCCTCAGCCTGGCCTGTGCCCTTTCACAGTCCAGGGGGCCCTTGGGGGATGTCTGACTGACAGCTTAGCATTGCTGAGGAGGCAGGAGAGGCTCCCACCACCGCTGCTGCGCTCACCAGCTGTGAGCCCTGCTCAGGGCTTCTGGCTAAGCGGCGCTCCCCCATGGGAGTGAAGTGACCACCAGGGGGGAGCTCCTGCATTGAGTGTCTTCCCCCTGGTGGTCAGTGCGTGTCATAGCGACTGGTTGTTCTGCCGTTCGGTTAATTTACATATTAGCCTTTTATTATATAGGATTGTTGCATGTTTTGAAGAAATAATTGTTTTCCCACAAGCCACAATACTGCTGCTTTTAGTAATTGCATCACTTCAGAAAATGAATCTATAAGTTATCCTTAACCATGTCCCAGATGTCTGCATGGTCTTCGAAGTGCTTGGCCACCATCTCCTCAAATGGATCATTAAGTCGAACTATCAAGGCCTTCCTTTACGTTGTGTGAAGAGTATCATTCGACAGGTGAGGCTTATGAGGGCAGCCCCACACCCCCTAATACCTAACTGGCTTGGCCTTCAACATAAATTGCTATTTTGTTTTGTTCTTTAAAAACACATAAACATATACATAAATGTTTCTTGATATATACTAAGTGTACTGGTTAACAAGGCGGATTTTTTTCAATAGATGGAGTTACACATGGGTTGATATATAGACTATTTCATATGTATGCTATTTTGTTGTATTGACAACAAGCTTCAAAACTTCATATATCAAATTTGCTAAAGGTGTTAACATCAGATATTTTTACGCTTAAAAATACCGAATTTCGTGCCAAAAAAGCATTTGCAGGAAGTTTTAATTCATTATTTTGAAGAAAAGTGCTGCTAAATACTTTGGGAAGCTTATGGTGAACATGCTCCATCTTAAGATACTTGTGAATGCTTTAAAAGTGATGATTTCAATGTGAAAGACCAAGAACATCCAGGTCAACTGAAAAAATTTGAAGACCAACAGTTATAAGCATTATTGGATGAAGATGCGAGTCAAACTCAAAAACAACTTGCAGAAAGATTAAATGTTGCTCAGCAAACAGTTTCCGATCATGTACAAGCAATGGAAAAGATTTAAAGGAAGGAAAATGGGGGCCACATCACCTGAATGAAAGACAAATGGAAAACTGAAAAGACATCAGTAAAATGTTACTTCAGCGGCACGAAAGAAAGTCTTTTTTGCATCAAATTGTGACAAGGAAAGGTGGATTTTGAGAATCCCAAATACATAAAATCATGGGTTGATCCAGGTCAACCATCAACATTGACTACAAGTCTAAATTGCTTTGGAAAAAAGACAGTGTTTGGTGTTTGGTGAGATCAGGAAGGTGTGGTGTATTATGAGTTTCTAAAACCAGGTGAAACCATTAATACTGATCGCTGCCAACAACAAATAATTAATTTGAACCACACTTGGATTGTGAAATGACCAGAATGTGCCAGAAGACATGATAAAGTAATTTTGCTTCATGATGAGGTACCATCACACACTTCAAACCCAGTTAAAGACACATAAAAAGATTTTGCCTGGGAAGTATTAACCCCCCTGCTGTATTCACCCAGACCTTGCTCTTTCAGATTACCACTTGTTCCGATAGATGACACATGTACTTTCTAAGCAGCGAAGAAGTGGAAAATTGAGTCTTTGAATGGTTTGCCTCAAAACAAGAAAAGTTCTATTGGGATGGTATCCACAGATTACCTGAAAGATGGGGAAATGTGTAGCTAGCGATGGACGTTACTTTGAATAAAGCACTTTTGATATTTCTCCTGAAATTATCATGTGTTCTTTGATTACAAAATCTGCATTATTAACCAGTACACCTAGTATGTAATTTTTGTTTTTAAAGCGTTTGCATATGTTACAGTGTATAAGAACTTGAACATTTTACATCAGTTTTATATTTAACTAGGGGCCCGGTGCACAAAAATTGGTGCACTCGGGGGGTGGGGGTCCCTCAGCCCGGCCTGTGCCCTCTTGCAGTCTGGGACACCTCGGGGGAGATGTCCACCTGCTGGCATGCCTGGCCAGCCTGTGTGAGGGGCTGAGGGCCATTTTCAGGCTGCCCACAGCCCCTTCAGAGTTTGTGCACGGCGGGGTGGGAGGGCTGGTGAGTGCAGGCCTGGACCTTTCCCACTGGAGCGCCCATGATCGCACACGCCTGGTGGGCCCCCACCGCTGAGGGGACACACCTGGCGCAGAGCTGGGTGGTGAGCCAGGAGCGGATGCTGGTGCAGGATCCCTCGGTGGAACCCTGCTACTGAGCAAACACACCGGGGGTGGACCCTGGCAGTGGACTGGCTTTGGATTCTCTGCACTGTGCAGCAGACGCTCCTGCACACCCTGTGGAGGCCCCTGGGGGGCGGATGAAGGTAGCGGACCCTGAACGGGTGCTCCTGCACGCCCCTGAGGAGGCCCCCGGAGCAGAGCCAGGCAGCTGACCCAGGACGGCTGCTCCTGCACACCCTGCAGAGGCCCCCACGCTCCTGCATGCCCAGGGAGGCCTCCAGGGGGTGGAGCCAGGCAGTGGACCTGGGACGGGCGCTCCTGGATGCCCCGAGGAGGCCCCAGGCCGGACCCCCTCCCACTGAGCTGACACACCTGGCAGCTATGTGGGCCACAGAGGCTCCCAGTGCAGAGCCGCCCTGCCAGCCTCCATCTTGGCTGGGTTAATTTGCATACAGCTGCTCTGGTGAGCTGGGAGGTGTGGCTTGGCTGGTGGGCGTGGCTTAGGTGTCTCGGGTAACAGTCACTTTGCATATTACTATTTTATTATATTAGATGTTATGCCATTCTGTTTGTTAAGGGAGCAATATGTAAACATCAGGCATGTATTTCTTTGGGCATATTGATCTTTTTAAGGTAATGATATGGTATAGTAAAAATTTGTTTTATCTAATATTATTATAAAATGCCCCCCTTTGTTCCTCAGAAAATAACTCACAAGAAATAATTTGTGTTTATTTGCTGTTTTTGGGTATTAGATGAATGATAAATGAACGATATGAGGAATGTTTGTTATATAGAGAGTATTATATTAGAATTATGCTTTGCTCAGTTGCCTTGACAAAAGAAAATGGGTCTAGCCCTAACCAGTTAAGCTCCATGGGTAGAGCCTCACTCAGCCTGCATAGTGTAAAGTCCCAGGTTCAACTCTGGTCAAGGTTCATTCTTGGTTGCGGGCACATCCCCAGTAGAAGGTGTGCAGGAAGCAGCTGATCGATGTGTCTCTCTTGTCCATGTTTCTAACTATCCCTCCTTCTTCCTCTCTGTTAAAAGTCAATAAAATATATTTAAAAAAAATAAAATGGATCTGGGTCTGGTTTCGTGATCATGTGCTAGCAATTGTTTACAAAGTGAAAGTATACATACATGAAAGATCTCTTTCTGATTAGAAATGTTTCACTTTTCGTTTTCTGCACTTAATATATTGCTCTGTATTCCACTGATTCCCTTACAGCCTAAATTAGGAATGTTGCAGATATGACTTATTCTGGGTTACCTATTCTAGTAGAATAAATAATGACTATGGGTACTTCTTCAGAGTAATTTATGTATCAAGGAAGTTATTTGGTTTTCTTGCGACAAAGACTGAGTGCTTGGGAACCTGTCCCTTTCCCCCAGGTCCAGATCTTGAACTAGATTTGCCTGAGGGTTGCAGACCTGAAATATAGACTATGGTCCAGAATTCTTAAATAGGAAATAATCAGGGAATTGAAGAACTGTACATCCTAGAGATTGGGCCTGAAAAAGAACCTTCCTACCAGTTGTACATAATAATTGCATACATGCAAATCAGTAGGTTCTAAACCCATTTTGTAAAAAATTTGATGTTATAATTGTTAGATTTTTCCTTTGAAATTGTGTGTAGTTAACTTAGTTTATTCAGCCTGTGTATTTATCTCTTCATTTATCTTCGTCCTCTTATGGTACAAATTGACAGCTCATCTTCTAATATTATAGACGAGCCCAGCCACCATAGCTCAGTGGTTGAGCATTGACCTGTGAACCAGGAGGTCACGGTTTGATTACCCGTCAGGGCTCAAGTTGCGGGCTCGATCCCCAGTGTGGGGCGTGCAGGATCCTCTCTCATCATTGCTCTTTCTGTCCCTCTCTCTCTCTTTCTCCCTTCCTGTCTGAAATCAATAAAAATATTTTAAAAATATAGATGTTATTTGAGGAGAGAGGTTGGTAAAAGAAGGGCTTTCCATAGTGGCTTACACAACGAGATACTACATTTTTACATAGTATTATGTTAGGTATGTATATGTACCAAGTATGGGTTTCTGCCTAGCTTTTATTTAATATATTTGTTCTCTCTTAGGTTTTAGATAGTAACATTTTAACTCATTATTTTAACATGGTTAATTTCTCATGTGAAAAGATAATGCTTTTCTTTAGAAGACAGGTGATGAGGGAGGAAATTAACACATTCATTGGAGTTATTTGATTCCCAAATGCTGCTTCAGTATTTATATCTTAATTATCTCTGCTAAATCCTGAAAATATAAAATGACTTACATGTTATAACAAAAAGTAAATAATTTCAGAAATACCATTTTGCTTGTATTTCATACAGGTTCTGTCATTCCCTTGAACCTCACACTTTCAAAGATGCAGGCTGTTGCCATTGTTAACTGACCATGTCAGTACTCAGGCTTGGCCATGTAAGAAAGGGCATTAGGCCCTAACCGGGTTTGGCTCAGTGGATAGAACGTCGGCTTGCGGACTGAAGGGTCCCAGGTTCGATTCCGGTCAAGGGCATGTACCTTGGTTGCGGGCACATCCCCAGTGGGGGCCATGCAGAAGGCAGCTGAATCAATGTTTCTCTCTCATCGATGTTTCTGGCTCGCTGTCTCTCTCCCTTTCTCTCTGTAAAAATCAATAAAATATATTTTTTTAAAAAAAGAAAAGAAAGGGCATTAGCAGATGAACCATTGACATTGATTTTGTATTCCAGAATGGGAAAACAAAATCTAGCCTGCCTTAGCAAGTAAAAGAGTCTGTAAATCTAAAGTTGAAATCTAGCAATTTAATTGAACTTTTTAAGAATATATATTTTATTGATTTTTTACAGAGAGGTAGGGAGTAGGATAGAGTGTTAGAAATATCGACGAGAGAAACATTGATCAGCTGCCTCCTGCACACTCCCCACTGGAGATATGCCTGCAACCAAGGAACATGCCCTTGACTGGAATCGAACCTGGGACCTTTGAGTCCGCAGGCTGATGCTCTATCTACTTAGTCAAACCGGTCAGGGCTTAATTGAACTTTAATGCATACTTGATGATTGAAGAAATGATCTACTGAGTGTATTATCCTCCTGTTACACACATACACTATGCTTTGGAAATTAAAGAGCTCTTGTGTTTTGTTGTTCTAGGAAAAGTTCAAGATGAAATTCTGGTTTTATATGGTCTGCATTTTGTTCTTTAAGGCTTTGTGAATAGAAGTTTTGTTTTAGTGTGAAACCCATCTTTAAGTTTATTTAAGAAAAATGTTATCATGGAATCTGGATTTTTTCTCCCCTGAACTTTTAACTTTTAAAAGTAATAGGTTGTTATATGTCCCAGTTAATAGCCTATGTACCTGAGTTTCCCTTCATCACTCTGATTCAACATATGAGTTTAGTATTTTTGAATTCTAAGTAGTACTGGAAAGATACTTTATTAACAGACCTGCATAGTTACATCCCTCCCCCAGCAAGACAAGGCAGGGCCAGCTTTCTAATGTTGTTGCCATATGTCCTCCTTCGCCTTCATGGTCAGGCATAGCTGACCTCCTTTCAGCCATCCCTGTGGCTTTGCCACTTGCCATCCTTCACCAGTCACCTGGCCTTTGGTCCCTCCTGTGCCATGTCTTTTTCTCTTGATGTCCCTTCCATTCCTGCGCCATCATCCTCGGTTCATAGGCTTCTCACTGCTCTCTGAGTCCAGCCCATCATCATCTCTCCTCCAGTTTGTTCTCCTTTCCATTAGCAGTTACCTCTCTAAGTAAAACTTTGCTTAAATAATTTATATTTCCATATAAACCTCTAGTGTTTTTCCATTGCTTATTGTCCAAAGCTTAACATTGTTGACTTTCATGAAGCAATAGATGGAGTGATAAAGAGCTTGGATTTTGGCGGCAGTACCTTAGTTTAGCTAAAGGACTTTGGCCAACTTAATTAACTCAGGCCACAATTTCATCATAAATAAATGGGAATAATAAGGGTACTTTTCTTATTAGATTAAAGGGACACTGCTATCAATAAATACAAATATTTACTCAGTGCTTATTGCGTGCCAGACATAATTCTAAATACTTTGCAAATTTTATTTCATTGAATCCTCATAGTAACTCTATGAAATAGGTATTTTACTCTCCTGATTTTATGTAAGTGCAGCTGAGGCATAGAGAGGTGAAAGAACTTGCCCCTGGCCAGGAAGTAACTTAAGAAGGATGAAGTGGTCTAGCAGGAATTCAAAACCAGATAGTCTGGGTTGGAGCTCATGCTTTTACTGGTTTGACGAACAGCATGTAATAACTTTGGAATTGTACTGGGCTTATGTCCAATAAGAGTTAAATCATTGTTCTTCTTTCTTCTGCCATCTGGTGTTAGCCCATATTTCCCCCTTACAAACCTTAATTCACCTTACATCCTGTCAGGTAAATTTTTGTCCATTAATTAATTAATCTTTTAAATAGGTAATATACATAACTGTTCTAAAATATATGTCTTTCAGGTACGTACTTTCTCTCATGGAGTCAACCTAGTTACTAATTTCTTTTAAAAAATATATTTTATTGATTTTTACAGAGAGGAAGGGAAAAGGATAGAGAGTTAAAAACATCTATGAGAGAGAAACGTTGATCAGCTGCATCCTGCACACCCACCACTGAGGATGTGCCCACAACCAAGGTACATGCCCTTTACAGGAATCGAACCTGGGACACTTCAGTCCGCAGGTCAATGCTCTATCTACTGAGCCAAACTGGTTAGGGCAAGTTACTAATTTCTTAAGACTATCTAAAGATGTCCCAAAGCATTTATAAATACATGCTTATTTAACAGAATTTTTATTCATATTTTTTTACTAGTTTTCTTTGATAGGTATTTTAGAGTGTGCTTGCCTTGCAGTTTTGGAGCTTCACATCTTTGATCTTTGTTTTGTCTTAGGCTGCTGAAAAGACCCTGCTTTCTTTTGTACCCATGTTTTAGCTAAAGATTCAACCAAAATACCTCTTCTATGATGAAGGCTTCTCATACTCCCCCAGTTAATAGTGGTGTGTTCTCCGCCTCTCAAGATGCCTGTGGCCTGCGTTTGGTTCTTTTCTAATGCTTGCAGGGTCTTATAAGCCAAAGTTTCTCAACCCTGGCACTGGATTGATATTTTGGACTGGATAAATCTTTATTGTAGGGACCTATCCTATGACTTGTAGAGTGTTTAACATCATTTTCGGCCTCTGCCCACCTCCAGCCACCACCACCTCCAGCCACCACCACCTCCAGTTTTGACAATTAAAAATACTCTGGTCCTAGCTGGTTTGGCTCAGTGAATAGAGTATCTGCTTGTGGACTGAAAGGACCTGGGTTTGATTCCTGTCAGGGACACATGCCCTGGTTGCTGTCTCGATCCCCAGTAGGGGGTGTGCAGAAGGCAGCTGATCAATGTTTCTCTCTTACCATTGATGTTTCTATCTCTCATTATCCCTTCCTCTCTGAAATCAATAAAAATATATTTAAAAAATTACTCCAAACTTTATCACATGTCCTCCAGGTGACAAGATTCCCCTTCACTGAGAACCACTAGAATAGAGGAAAGTACAACAGGTACATGCCTTGATTTAATTTCAAATTCTAATTTTGGCACTTAACTATTTGATGACCTGGATCAAATTCCTTAGCCTCTATATGTTTCCTCATTTGTAAAATTGGGTTGATAATACATAATTGGTGGCTTTGTTGTGGAGATGAATTCTAAGGGATGAGGAAGTGAGAAAGCATCCAGCATTGTGAGCATTGCGCAGCTACAGGTCATGTATCCATGACACGGTTTCTTGCCACTTCCTTCATGCAGTAGGTGATCAAGAAATGTCTTTCCTTAAGTGAAAGAAGTTTACGTTCCTCTTAATCTGACTTTGTGATTTGACTGACCTATGATTGACAGGCTTGAAGGTAAATGTGAACACTATTTTATTTTCTAAAGTACTGACAGTCACATTTCCAGGGTTTCCTATACTTACACTATTATCCATCCTTTGATCGGGTCTCAGCTGTCCTCACTTAGCCATGGTGACCTTGTGCCCAGTCGGAGAAGGGCGTCCTGGCGGCCTGTGGCGAGGATGCTGAGTGTGCGGCAGTGCACCTTCCCCGCTCCCCGCACCAGGCTGCTTCTCTTGCCTCCAGAGTGGAGTTCTGTGGTTGTCTATTTGACCCACAGCTTTCATTTCTCTTTTTTTTCTTTTTAAATCTGCTTTATTGAGGCCTAGTTTATGTCCCTTTTATTTCTGAAACTGAAAGAAGAAGAATGGTGCTTGTTGGCAGTATTTGTTATTTGTGTGCAGTTTTCTTTAAATGTCTTACTGTTCTTTAAACATAGCTTTGACCTTCTTATGTAATTGAAAGGGTGGCTGACATCTCACATTTTAAAACTTTACGGTTTAATTTACTGCTCGTTACAGAAACCTGGTAAGAAGGACCGCTTGCCTTTACATGAAGGTTGTTAAGAGAAAGGCTCTAATTTTGTTGACTTTTCTAACTGCTAGTTTTCCCAGTTTTGCAGCAAAGTCACCAGATCTTTAAATTATTCTATTCTGTCATCATTATTGCCTCTAACATTGATTATGTTCTTTTAGGTTCTCACTGTTGTAAGTGCTTTTTCTTTGTGTGATGCTGTCTAGTCCTCATCACAGCCTCAGGAGGTCAGGGCAGTTGTTATGTCCACTCTACAGAAGGCCTTTCACGAGTAGGATAAGAACTTCCCCAGCCCACAGTTACCGAGCCGCACGAGGTCTGAGTCCAGGTGGTGTGACCTCTGCTTCCAGGCTCACCTGCAGGGTATGAAGTGTCTGCATAGAAAGACTTGGGAGCATTTCAAATTGTAGCATGTCTTTATGGAAGGTGTTCGTTCAGGTCTCTATTTGTAGTAGGTGGTTTGTTTTTGTTACTATTTTTTCGCCTTAATAGTGCTGACAATTAGATTGTTTAAAAGTACAGCCATTGGCACGACCAGGTAGGATTTATCCCAGGGATGCAAGGATGGTACAATATCCGCAAATCAATAAATGTGATACATCACATAAACAAATTAAGAGATAAAAACCACTTAATCATATCAATTGATGCAGAAAAAGCATTTGACAAAATCCAGCACCCATTTTTGATAAAAACTCTCAGCAGGGTAGGAATAGAAGAATCTTACCTCAACATAATAAAATCTATTTATGACAGACCCACAGCCAACATCATACTCAATGGGCAAAAACTAAAACCATTTCACCTTAGAACAGGAACAAGACAGGGTTGCCCACTCTCACCACTCCTGTTTGACATAGTACTGGAAGTATTAGCCATTGCGATTAGACAAGAAGAAGACATAAAAGGCATCCAAATTGGAAAAGAAGAAGTAAAACTCTC
>PVJC01037678.1:0-17067 GCA_004026665.1 Murina feae
AAGCCGAGTCCTATTTCAGATGTCCTTAGGTTGACCCCATCACGGTTGCGTGAATTGGTTACGTGATTGGTTCCTGACTGAGGAGGCTTTCCTGGGCTAACCTTCTGGGGTGGTGCTTTCTCCATTCCAAAGGCTTGGGGAGACCCTCTGTCAGGTCTGAGACGTCCTCTGAGTGTGCTGGGCCTCTGCCTCCTTAGGGAGTCCGATCGGCAGACGTGGCTTTCTGGAGCCGTTTTCCAGGGGGATTTCAGCTCAGAGTGGGTTTCTTTAAGTCGGGCTCGACTCTTCATAGAATGTTCCGGGGTCCAAGCTGAATACTTTCCAGGCCGTATCCTAAAGAGTCCTCAGAGAATCCTGAGAGTAAACAGCGCCCACTTCATTCTGCAGATGAGGAAATTGGGTGTTGAGAGAAATGGTGAGGTGACCCGGGTGTGCAGTGAGTGGGAGCTGGAGTTTGTGTCTCGAAGGCCCGTGGTCTTTCTGTGATTGGGGTCTTCCCCGCCCGTTGGGTTTCCTTCTTCATCCTCCTTGTCCCTTTATGACTTCTTGTTTCCTGTGAGGTTCCAGGCCATCGTCCTCCCACCCACCCCACCGTGATTGCCCTGGCTTAGGACCCATATCTTCCTGGCCAGGGTGTCAGCTAACTCTCCTGGCGGGAAAACTTACGATGACTCACTGGGAGGTATGAATGCCTGATAAGGTGCCACGGCCCTCACCTCTCCCGGAGCTGTGTGCACTCTAGCAGCGCTGACGCCCTGACCCAACAGAACCAGCAGAGCCGTGGGCTCAGGCTCCCTGACGAGGCTGCTGGGAGGTGGTTGTGGGGGTTGAGAGCAGTGTGGCGGTCTCTCCCCATAGCCCAGCCTGGCGAGCCCTTCGAAACATGCCAAGCCCAAGACGTTGCATCATTTAACCTGTGCATCAGCCTCCGGAGGTGGATGCTCGTGTCCCATTGCGACCAGTGGCGGAAACACTGGGAGGGCTACCAGGCTCCTGGCGTGTTTTAGCATCAGCCCTCACAGCCTTCCGTGATGTAACGCTTGCGTTTCCAGCTGAGGGGCTTGGGGCTTGGTGGTGGGCATTTTCCCGGCTCAGGTTGTGCTGTTGAAGGAAAAGACCAAGATCCAGCCTGGAATCCGTGTCTCCCAGGCTCCAGGCTGTTGGTAGTTCTCACCCAAGGTCCCGCAACTGCTGCTTGGTCAGGCCCACGTGTGGCACTAGATGCTGTGGGCGCTTCACCCAGACTGACCCTCACAAGCATGAGCAATGGACAGGAGCCTTGCATGGATGTGATTCTTGACTCACACATCCATTTTGGGGAGCAGAGTGGCCTTCCTGGGGCCTTGCGCCTACCCAGGCCAGCTGGGGTGGGGGCTGAGCTTTACTCTGAAGCTAAGAATTTAGTGTCAGATTCACTTCCCGCTGTAATGCATCGTCACTGGACTCTGACTTAGGTTTCATCTGTCAGCACCCCCGCAGTCATGTGGCATTGCTGGATCACGCGAAGTAGTGGTTAAAAACCCCCACTCCGTAACACCCCCTCCCAATAAAGGCAGACCTGCTCTTTCTGTGGAGCCTTCTGGCAATGTTTCAGCATTCATTCCCACGCTGCAAGTCCTCAGGAGCCACTCCAGTGTTGTAATAGCCACAGCTTAGTAAACTGCTCTGTGGCG
The DNA here is from genome assembly GCA_004026665.1 of Murina feae. NCBI lineage: Eukaryota > Metazoa > Chordata > Mammalia > Chiroptera > Vespertilionidae > Murina > Murina feae. Next base: position 1,674 of record PVJC01037678.1, read on the forward strand.
GTTTCTTTACATATTTCTCATCCTTGCAACAGCTTTGCAGAAGCTTCTCCACTTTTTAGGGAGAGAGTAGATGCTTAGAGCCGATCAGTAAGTGTTCAGAAGGTACAGCTGGCACACAGTAGAGCTAAGCTGCAAACCAGACCTGTTGGGCTCCTCGCTGTCACGCCACTGCTGGAGGCATTGTAGCCGCTGAAAAATGAATTCATAGTCTTAGAGTTCACAGCTTAAATATATGTGTACATTTTATGCCTTGAGTACAAGAGTATGAATACCACATGTTACCCATCAGAGAGTTCATTTCTGCCCGTGCCCTTCCCCTGGAAACGTCAGCGTGAAGGGAGATTCGCCCGCGCCCAACACGCTGTTGCCCAGGGCGCGTTCATTTGTATTTGTTTCTGAAACAGCAGTGGTTGCTTCCTGAGGGCCTGACCTCGTGGGGTGAATCTCTGTGTCAGTCTGTGCCCTGACTCTCAGAGGAGACCGCGGCGCTTCATTCCCTGGGAAGTTCCCTGTGGCCTTGGGGCCTCCCATTCTTCCCACCGACTGTGTGATGCTTGGAAAACAGGGAATCACTGGGGTCACTGCCCTCTCCAGCCAGCTCAGCCTTTCCTTCCCCGGGACCATCAGGCTGAGACGTGGGTTCTGAGTCTGCCACATCACTGTTTGGAGGACAGGAGAATGACCCACATGTGGATGAGCAAACAAGCATACACATATGCATACACACATGCACATATGCTGTGGGGAGGCCTTGCAAAGCAGGCGAAGATGCACTGAAGAATTGAGAATGTGGAGAGTTGGTGGACTGGAAGGAGGGGATGGGGGGGACTCCAGGACTTGTAAGGGTTCAGGGGAAGTATATAAACTTGCCATTTCAGAGCCAGAAGGAGCCCTAGAGAGTGTGGAGGTCAAACACCTCCTTCAGATCTTGAGATTCCTCATCAGCCCTGATTCTGTAGCTGTTGCCCAGGCAGGGCTAGGACCAGACAGACCTCTCAGTTGGTGTTTCCATCGATAGAAACGCGGATGCGTCAGCACATTATGTTTTGTGTTTTTGGTCATTGGTTTGGGTTTGAGCCCTGAGATCGTTTTGTCAGGAAGGAAGACAATTTTTAAAAATCCCAGAAATGAATCAAAAGGAACACTGCCTTCGAGTGGGAGGGAAGTGCCCCATGCTGACCCTGTGACGGCCACGCTGGCCTTCCCGCCCTTCCTCCTCCCGCTTCCCATTCTCAGCACCTTCCCCAGCCGCCCCCGCTCTGTTCATGACCACTGGTGCATTTGCTGGATCGTCAAACTTATTCTTAACAAAGACTTAAATTATCTGTCCGCATCTCATCCACAGCCCCATCCTTTAACAGCTGCAAAGGTTGCCGGCATATTTTATTTGTCAGCACCCTACAGGGTTAAAGACTTATCTTACTCTGAGGGGTTGATGAAGAAGCATGGCCCAGAGAAGGGGATGCGCTTAAAGCCTCAGAGGATGAGTGCTGGTGAAGTGTTGATTCCTGGTGAGGTGACTCGGCTGCCCATGGTTTTTCCATGACAAAGACCATATATATATATATATATATATATACACACACACACACACACACACACACACACACACACTAGAGGCCCGGTGCACGGATTCGTGCACATGGAAGGGAAATTAATTAGAAGAAATATTTTAGAGGCTGTGGAGAGGGACCGTGGGAGATTGGCCGGCCAGAGAGGGACCACGGGAGGTTGGCTCCAGGATGTGTTCAGCCCGTCTCACCCAGTCCCGATCTGCCAGATCCCAGCAGCAAGCTGACTTACTAGTTGGAGCGTCTGCCCCCTGGTGATCAGTGTGCATCATAGCAACTGGCCAAACAATTGAACGGTCGGTCGGACACTTAGCATATTAGGCTTTTATTATATAGGATATATACATACACACACACATACACATATATATATATAATAAAGATGTATATGCATAACGACCGGATCACGGATCAGTAGGAGGGTGGGGCAGCGAGCTACAAGTGGGTGGTGAGAGCTACAGGAGGGGGCAGGGCAGCAAGCTATGGGGGGTCTGGGGAGGGTAGAGGGGTGGAGGGAGCTACAGGAGGGAGGGGCAGAGGGCGGAGAGCTATAGGAGGGCAGCAGCGAGCTATTGGCTACAAGCAGGCAGCGGGGAGCTTCAGGAGGGGGTGGGGGGAGCTACAGGAGGGCGGGGCAGTGAGCTACTGGCGAGCTACTGGCACACGGATTTGTGCACAGGGCTACTAGTATATACACATAGTCTCCTCACTGAAGCATCACTAAGCCTACTTTGAATTCCTTGGACTTGAGGATTCGTTTGCCACCTTCTCCTCAGGCACTCCCTGATTGCAACCCTGTCAGGCGAGGGAGTAGGTGCTCACTGGTACAGGTGTGTCTGCTCTCTGACCCCCACCCTGTGAGCTTGCTTGTGAGGCCAGCAGTCCCAATTCTGGAGCTGGCACTCAGCAGGAAGAGCCCAGCTATGTGTGTGTGTGGCTGGAGGGGTGGGGGTGGGGGGCAAGGGGTCTGTGATCTGCTGGAGCCACTAGCTTGGCCAAAGCAACAGCAGGACATCCGTGCTGATAGGCAGGGACATGCGGGTTGTTCTCGGTTTGTAGCTGAGGGAACCCAGGCTCAGAGATGCGGTGCAGCCAGAAGGTGGTGGAACCGGGCGGGCCCTGCGACCCAGCATGCATGGTCCCCCATCCACACTGCGTGCCTTCCATAGCAGGACTGAAAAAACATCACAGATCTGCACGACCAGCTGGAGTCTTGCAGGCAGCGCTGGAAGTTTGCTCGGGCGGCTGTGGGCACTAAAGCTATTCAGAATAGCTGATAATGTCCTTACTTACCCGACGCATCTGTGCTGTGCCGGCTCCTCTTTGTGGCACTCACTTCCTGTGTGCGTGGTGCTGTGAGCACGTCTCCACTGAGTGCTTTGCTGTGTGTCAGATGGCAGCCTGAGTGACGTGCATTCACTCATTTAAACCGCGAACCCACCATTTATGGTGGGTGCTGTTTAGTACCTGCCACTGCCGCTTACTAACCGTGCTATTTGAGGCAAGTTTCTTAGCATCTCTGTGCCCTAGGTGCCTGCTTGCAGCATCATCTGTGAATACATGCTTTGTACTCTTCTCCTGCCCAGGGCGGCTGTGAGGGTGAAGCTAGAGGAGGAAGTGAAGCACCCCCAGGGCCTCGATGTGATGTAGGGCCAGCCACGTCGTCCCTCTCGGCCTGTTTCCTCATCTGTGAAATGGGGATGATGTCTACTGAAAGGGTCGCTGTGAGACACCTGCCAGGCACCTTGTGCTGCGTCGGTGCACAGTACATACTGGATGTGACCGGTAGCTGTGGCGTCCTCCTGTCTCCACGGGGAGCTGGGCCTCACCGCTTCAAGCGTAGGTTATAGGACCACGCAGTCCTGTTAGCAAGGCTGGCCACTGGCTGCTCAGACTCAGAGCAGAGAATGACTTGGTGAAAAGGAGAGATTTCAGGTTGGGGGTTGAGCAAAATTCAAAAATTATTATCAAAACCAAAGGAAATAGAAGAACAGGGCGGTAGAGAGGCTCTGAGACGCCGTGGTGGGTCGGGGCAGCCTTCGGGTCTTCGGTTTCCATGGGATGGAAGGAAGCCGCCACCAGCGCCTCCATCCACACCCAGCTTTTATTTCCTGGCGGGATTGGATTTCTGTCTTGGTTCAGCCTGTGGAACCTCGGCATGGTGGCTCGTCCACAGCGGGGATTTGCTCACTGTCTGGAGGCTGGGGGTCCGGCTCAGAGCGCCCTCTTCTGGGCTGTGCACTGCCGACCTCTCCCTGTGTCCAGGCATGGAGGAAGGGCGGGGGAACTCCCTTTCCTGAGGGCACTAATCCCATCTGTGAGGGCTCTATACTCTCCACATAATTCCTCCCAGAGGCCTCACCTCCGGTACCATCAGCCTGGGAGGTTAGGATTTCCACAGGAATTTGAGGGGGTGCAAACATTCATCCACTGCAGTCACCATGCTTTGTTCTGTTAATTGTCAAGGACATGTTAGGATTTGATCATCTGGGGAGGACCAGCATGCTTAATTAGCACTCAGAACTTGTCATTCATCCTCGGGGTTATGACACCCTCTCTTTGGACTGCTGTGATGGCGTCACCCTTGGACTTGTAGTTACCGTAAATGTGCGTTCTTCCATTTGGAAAATTTTCTCCGTTTTAAATTTTCTTGTAGTCAATACCAATGGATACATCGCACTTTCTGACAGTAACAAACCTCTTGGGGATTTTCTAATTTTTAAAATTAAAATGTTTGAGAACCATTGCTGTGCTGGGCAGAGCCCTGGCCAAGGTGCCCACCTGGACAGAGAGCATCCTGGCCACTTCTCCCAGCTCTGCCAGCAGTCACCCCAACCTCCGTGTCCTGCACCGACCGCCAAGCCCGTTTCCTCTCCTGGACACAGGGGGCCTTTTCTTTGTAGCTGCAGTGGCTGCAGCTTGTCTTCCTTGGGGCCGGCATATTTGTTGTGAGATAGCTCATTTCAGTTACATGCGAAGAATCTGGAAACAGAAGGACGGGGTGTAGTGGAGTGGGTCTCCTTCAGGCAACTGTTCTGCAAGAGTTGTTTTCAGAATGAAAATAAACGAGGAATTGAGGAGTTAGCCATTTTCTTCAGCAAGCCAGTGATCCATCCAGGAGATGAGATCTCGTTGGCCATTGCAGTGCTGATGGTTTTTATTAAAGGACTTCAGAATTCCTCCATTTGTGTGGTCCTTGCCTGCATTGTAGACTTCTAATGGCACCAACTGCCCACCCAGACCCTCTTCCTCCTTCCTCCCAGGGGTTTGCCATGAGACCACCCCTCCCCTGCCACCTCCACCCCTTTTTTCTGGCCTGAAATCCTTCCTTTCTTGACACATATTAGTTATGTGGGCCACAGGGGAGGGCTGTGTTACCTGTCATCTTCCATCTCCTAAAAGTGAAGAGATTGAGAAGTACAAATTGGTGGTTACAGAATAGTCAGGAATGGGAAGTGTAGCATAGGGAATAGAGTCAGTAATATTGCTGTAACTATGTACGGTCCCAGGTGGGTACTTGAAATATTGGGGTGAACATTTTGTAAATTACATGATTATCTAATCAGTGTGTTGTGCACCTGAAGCCAATACAAAATAATATTAAATGTCAAAAAAAAAGGAAGACACACATAGAAACAGATATATGTATATGGATGGATGGATGGAGGGAGCGGAGGGAGAGAGAGAGAGAGAGAGAGGGAGAGAGAGAGAGAAAGGGCTGATTCAGGGTCTCTACAAAGCCCTCCTCTCTCTCTGACAGCTTCCTTTGCAATGCTCAAACCTGTGCCCTCGGCAGACATCAGGACACCCCCCACCCTCCGTTTTTGTTGCTGATTTACAGGCCTGTCTTTGTCTAGACTGAAATCTGCAGAATCACTGTGTCTTCCGTGATTGTACTTACTCAGTGCCTATTTAAAGAGCAGGTGTGGCTCCTTGTGTATGCATGAGTATGTTAACCAGTAACCTCTTTCTCCAAGTGCAGGGCAGCCTGAGGCAAGGGATCCATCTCAGCAGCAGCCTAAGAGAAAGAGGCCCCTCAGGACTCTCTTGTCCTCTGGCCTCAGCTTGCTTACCTCACTCAGGCAAACAAGGGCCTCAGGGGTGCGCTCACCTCTCTCATAGAAGGCAGGTCCCAGACAGGTGTTAACCCGACAAGTCCCATGGAGCTCTCATCATCCTACAGAGAAATTACCCTTTGAACCTTCTCAGCTCCACTTAGAACTCCTCTCTGGGAGGATACTAGGCTGGGGTTTTTTCCGTGTGGCATATTTTAGGGCTCCTTTTGCACGTCTGCCCTGAGCACTGGTTCGGGTGGCACCCTTGTTTGGGGTCAGCCCCAGCAGTGACAGCAGAGTGCCCATAGACAGGCATTGTAATGATTGTCTGCGTTTCTGTTCACCTTCGTTCCTCCCAGCGTGTCTCCTCCCAGCCCAGCACCTGTCATGTCAACAGCTGGATCACAGCACAGACCTAGAATGAATGGATGTACATGTGTAGTGCTGAGAGCAATGGACCACATCCAGGGTTTTCTCGTTAGCACATCAGTGCAGGAAGTTGATCTGCTTAGCTGTGGGGGGCCTTGGGGAGGGAGACCTTGACCCTGAGGGGAAGACAGGGCATAGGAAGCGTCTCATTTCTGGATGAGTAGAGGGGAGGGAGCAGGTCCTAGAGCCTCTGCCCCCAGGGGCCTGGGCCATAGTATCTTTTTTTGTGTGTAGATCTACTAGTATTTTTAGTAATTATTTAAAAATGTATCTTTATTATTGAAAGTGTTACAGATTTCCCCCTTTTTACCCCAGGGGACCCCCCCCCCCTTTGCAGGCTTTCACTGTTGTCTGTGTCCATGGGTTATGCATGTGTTCTTTGGTTAATCTCTGTTCTTGAGGGGAAGGCATGTATTTCTGCATTTATGTAGTTCTTCCCCATTTCTAGGGCCTGGCTTGGGGGGTCTCCCTCCTGCCTGTTATCTCTCTTTTCTTTCTGATCTGGGTGGCTTTGTGTGTCATTGTTGTCTTTGTGAACTGATGGGTAAATTCTAGGAGCTGCACAGAGCCAAGGAGCTTAGTATAAGTTGTGGAGCCGGAAGTTAAACTCCCATCTCTCGATCCTCGACCCTGAACCCTGACCCTCCACTCGGTTCTCTTTCCATTAGCCCAGGGCGGAAAGCCAGGAGGAGAGCAGACTGCCATGGTTCCCCCTTCCCCCCCCCACCCAGGGAAAAGAATGCCTATTTAGGGGGAGACGCTCTGTCCACTGAATCATTTCCCTGGAGTTGGCCTCTGAGTTTGCTGCCATATGTTTAGTTGCTAGTGGCTTCTGTGTGGGTGATTTTTCCAGAAAAATATGTTTTTATTTGTTTTGAAGATCCAGAGATTTTATATTAGAAACATTGTGAATTTTCCTGTTCTGGTGCCCAATTGCGGACTTGGATAAACAGACAAGCTGTTTGGGTGTGCATTGGCTTCTTTAAAAAAAAAAAAAAAATCCCGTGATAACATTTTTCAAGCCCCTTAAAGTAAGAGGGAAGCTTCCTAGCTTAGTCCACTTATTGCATTATTAATTTCAGCGAGTGCTGCTTAATTATTGATGTTTTGTTGAAGGCTGGTTTGGCCGACTTGGCTGGAAGAGGTTCCTTTGTCCCATTGCTGGGTCAGACCCATTGGTGCCGTCCCTGCCTGCTCAGCAGCTGCGTCTGAGGGTCACTGCTCAGCTCACTGTGTCCTGTTCTCTTCTGCTGAGATGGGAGGGGATTTTTGCCTCTAACTGGGAATGTTCAGTAAAAAGATAGTTCCTCTTCAGTGCTGTCTGGTGGCTGCGGGGTGCCAGCTGTTCTTCTGGGGCTCCTGTCTGGTTTGGGTGCAGAGTAAAATTCCCCATTCTGCCTCCCTAGAATCTTTTATTGAAATTGCAAATAGCTATTTGTGTGTGTTTCATAGACCTATGCCCCTGTTTTTCATTTTTCAGTGTGCGTGCAAAATGCTTGGGGAGTTTGATGAAGTGCCGATTCTGACCTGGTAGGTTTTGGGTAAGCCCAGTATTCTGCATTTCTGATGAGCTCTCAGGTGATGCCACTGCTGCTGGGGCAGCAGGGATGAGCACATTGGTTAACACGCAAGCATGTCAAATTCGCATCCAGCGGGCTGCATGCCTCTTTCAAATGAGCAAGGCACGCGGTCCGCCGGCCACGAGTTTGGCGTGCTTGAAGCCTTCCACAGGTGCGCACACACCTTTGTTTCACTTGGCTGATTTCTCCCGACTGGGATTTGAATTGTGAGGCAAGACTCACTCTTGCAGCAGACATTTATCTTGGGTCGTACAAGGAGGAGGCCTGGTTTTTTTTCAGAGGGCTGTTTCTGAGGCTTTTTTCTGTAGTGTTTTATCCCAGGTGGGCAGTGATCGAAGTTGAGTAGTTTCCATTGTACACAGCTTGCCCCCATCAGGGGCCTCCATGCCCCGTGTGTCACTTGGAAATCTCATTTCCCAATAATCGTATTTCATAATCATTAAGCTGCCTGGAGTTGGCGATTTTTTTAGCATCCTGAAAACTTACTGCAAGTCATTGGACTGACTCAGCAGCACACAGAAGCGGTAATAGTTTCCATAACGGTTTTGCCAGCAGCCTTGTGTGTAGGCTCTGGCTTACAGAGTGGTCACTCTGGTGTGTTTGCAGGGCTTTCTCATGAGCTGCATTTCCCAGCTGACCTCCAACTGTCTGACTGTGGCCAAGGAGCCCCAGGACTCACCCGAGTGGGGTAGCGGCACACATCCCCGGCAGAAGGGTCTGCTCTACCCTTTATCCCCCTGAGGGGCAAAGTCAGGCCTAGAACCTGCCTCTCGGCTCTTTTTTTCCATCACTTCTCACCTGGGTGCTGTATACTCGAAACACTGTAGACTTCTGGCCTTGGATCACAGTCTTTTCACATCTCAACATATACGAATAGGATGGTTTCTGTCATTCACTTGGCCAGTTCTGAGTAGAAGTGTGGTCATGGTTCGAATCAGAGGATCCTGGCCACCTTGCTCACTGTTTGTCAGTGAACTACGTCGCTGTGAGCCCCACTTTCTTTCAGCCTTAGTGTCTCCATCTTTAAAATGGGCTCTGACTCTGACCTTGTTGAATGATAGGCTGAAATGAAGGAGTCTATTTCAAGGCCCAGTGGAGGGCCTGCTGCATGATCAGGGTCCAGTTAGTGGCCATTCTGGTGGCGAGAATGAGGATCAGTGTCATCCAGTGAGAAGTAAGAGAGCACAATCTGCGATCAGAGTTTGGGGAGGAGAATGTTCCTGGGAGGCGGGGTGTGGGGGGCAGTAATGAGCAGGAAGGCGGTTTCACTCTCTGGACCCCGGTCCACTCTGAAGGGGGGAGAAGGAATCAGTCATGTCCGGGCTCCTCAGTCAGTGACGGACGACAGTGTGACCGAAGAGCAAGCACAGGAGGTAGCGGAGGAGAAGGCAGGGGCTCCGTGTGCACTTGGGTAATGTAAAGGGAGGTTTATTAATGAAGTGCTTTGTTAGTGGGGTGATTGTTCCTGGTCATATTGTGGTTTTATGTTAGTAAATGGAGAGCTATTGGTGCTTGAGAGATGCCCAGTTTTCCTGAGTCTGAAAGGGGATTTTTGTTGATGTTGTGGCATAAAAAGTACTCTGCGAGTGCAGTGCCGGGCTGGCAAAAGTGTGAAAGGAACAGGAAAACACTACACGTAGGAAATATAACAGATCTTCCATTCATTGTGCGATCTGTTTCCCCCACATTGTTAAGTGAAAACTTGTTTTTGGCGCACGCTACAGCTAGACGCCGTTTCTAAGCCGTCAGTGGTTGTGAGAGCTGGTGGAATCGTATCAAGGTAACTGTCTTTGCTTCGTGGCATGGTCTGCTCCAGTTCGGTTCCTCGTCTTCTGGTTTAAAAGTCAGAAGCTGATGAAGTGCGCCGTGTGCGGAGCTCTGGCTGAGCGAGTGGAGGGCAGGCGGGGCCCTGGAGGCCTGAGGTCTGTGGACATCAGTAGGGATGAATGAGGACCTGGACTTCGGGAGAGCGTTTTCTGTTTCCGTCGCCCGGGAAGCAGACTTGATACACCGATTCTTGTTACCTGGAGATGCAGGTGTGAGCCTTCATGTGTGGGGAGCTTTCTGTGGCTCATGGGGGGTGTCCTTCCTCCTTAGCAGCCAAGCCTACGGACAGTTCCTCTGCCTTCCCTTCCCGCTGCTCGAAGGTGCAGTTCAACGGCAAGGCATCTTGCTGTTTCAAGGCTCCTTGCTCGCCCCTTAGCTGACGAGCCCTGGTCTTCCTGGGTTGAGCTCAGACGCCGCCGCTTGGAGAGTTCTCTCCTCACTGTTGTTCCCTGGCTCCCATCCTGCGCATGCTCACCCTGGGTGCTTCGTGGGACTTGCCCGTGGCTGTGGGTGACTTCTGCATCCCAGCTTCTGTGCGATAGCCCCGCACCATGCCCGTCGCATAATGCGCCCTCCAGAAATACCGCTGAATGAGTAAATCCGTGGAGTACGTGATAGTGTCATTTTATCAATGTGCTCAGTGAAAATATTGGTCTTTGATTCTTGTGACCATTGGGGATAAACCTTTCTGCTTCAAGTGGGCAGTGCCCCTAACCTATTTTTTTTAATATATTACCATTGATATTAGAGAGGAACGGAGAGGGGGAGATAGAAATATCAGTGGTGGGAGAGAATCATTGACCAGCTGCCTTCTGCATGCCCCACCCTGGGGATCGAGCCCACAACCCAGCATGTGCCCTGGCTGGGAATCAAACTGACCTCCTGGTTCACAGGTAGATGCTCAACCAACTGAGTCACTTGGGCTGGGCCAAACCTATTTTTTATATTATAATAGAATAGCCAGGCCTATGTATTGTAGGAATAAAGAAGAAAAGAAAAATTACCCATAATCCCATCATTGATAAAAATGATGGGAGTTAACATTTTGGTGTATGAGTCTTTGGAAATGAATCTTTTCAGTAATCCAGCTGGTTTGGATGGGGGAGGGGGCTTAGGAAGTGAGGGATAGATAGAAAGGTAGAATAAAGAAGACGTGTGATTGCAATTCCCACCTGTGGTTTGAGAGCTGCTTTCGTAAAACAGCATGACGTGGTTTGGCCTCAGAAGGAAAGCTGACCGTGAAAGATGGAGCCTTTTGCGCCCAAATCTTTAAGAATGTTGTTATGGCTAGTTCTTTCTATACTGTGAGTACTTTTCCTTAGACAGTTCATCACTTTATTATTTTCCCTTTTTTAAAAAGCATTCCTCTTTAGCCATTATACAACTTTGTAGATTCTTTTTTTAAAAAACATATTTTATTGATTTTTTACAGAGAGGAAGGGAGAGGGATAGAGAGTTAGAAACATCGATGAGAGAGAAACATCCATCAGTTGCCTCCTGCACACCTCCTACTGGGGATGTGCCCGCAACCAAGGTACGTGCCCTTGACCGGAATTGAACCTGGGACCTTTCAGTCCTCAGGCCAACGCTCTATCCAGTGAGCCAAACGGTTAGGGCACACTTTGTAGATTCTTATATAAAAATATTTTCTAAAGTAATTTTATAAAAATGAAACGGAAATTGTGCCTTCTGCTGCTACTGCATGTGCCTTCACGTTATGGATGGTCGCTGGCATGTGCCTGGGCTTCTCCTCCCAGGGAGAGATGGGGATTAATGAAGATCACCCTTTTCCTTGGAAGAAGTCATAAAGGAAGTAGAAAGCAAGTTAGGGTGGGATTAACTAGGGAAGCGGGCTTTTTATTCTACCCTCAGCTATGTAAAAGGGAACGAAAAGAATTTTTTAAACATACATATTTGTATTGATTTCAGCGAGGAAGGGGGAGGGAAAGCAAGATAGAAACATCCATGATGGGAGAGAATCATTGATCAGCTGTCCTGCGTGCCCCAACTGGGAATCGAACTGTGACTTCCTGGTTCACAGGTCGACGCTCAACCATTGAGCCATGCTGGCCAGGCCAAAAAGAGTTTTTTAATAAGAAAAAGAAAAGGTCTTGCATTCTGAAATACTTGCAAAAATACAAGTGAAGCAAAAGTGAAGCCACAACTGATTCTGACTTGGGGGGAGCTTAGAAGGTCCTTTTCTACCTGAACTGTGAAGGACAGGTGAGCAGCAAAGTCCCAAGTGGGAAGGTACAGGCCGGGAGGGAGACTCCCACTGGGTGGGCGGTAGGCGGCCGCATCGCATCCCCGTGGCAGCGCTGTTGGCTTTATTTCATGCCGGTTCAGTTTGATTTGATGAAGCGGCCGATCTCTCTCCGTCTCTCTCTGTTAAATGCCTTCTATGCTTTATGTTTTGTTGGGGGTGCGTGTGGGAGACATTCATTTCCAGCTGGGTCTGACTGCAATGAAAATGTCCTGTTTGACAAACTGAGGAATTAGTTTACAAGCGTCTCTCCCTGAAAGCCGGGACACGAGCTGTAACATCAAACACCCCTCCCTTTGCGGGCAGGACAGGAGGGAAGTGGTGATTTAGGGCTGCTGAGTGTGTTGACTCGAAAATTGTTAAGAAAAACCAGGCCTGTGCTGCTCAGCTGATTAATAAACGTGGGTCCTCACAGAGCCTCATGGGTTTTTCTCCAGGGGGAACCGGGATGGTGCAATCTGGGGCTGCCCCAGTGTGGAAGCGGGCAGCCAGCAGGTGGTCAGAATATTTTTTATGCAAAGAATTGATGCATTTATGTGACATGCCGGTTAGGCCCCATTTCAGAGCATTTCTTTTATTTTCTTAAAATGTAAAGGACTCTCAGCCTTTAAAGTTTGTAAGCACCTGGAGTTCTTGGTTAGCTACACATTGAAGATGAGCCAGGCGCGGACCTGCCTGCGAGAGCTGGGTTCGGACCAGGGGCACTGATGGCACCTGAGCGGTTGCATAGCTGTTCTCCCAGGCCACTCGCCTCTCTGTGAGGTGATGTATGTGGGCCAGCTGACCTCTAAGGGCCCCTCACACAAGAGCCCCTCGGAAGGGGGAAGCATAAATCCCAGGTCCTGGGTCCTTGCTCTGCACTTGGCAATGTCACAGCTGTGCGAGTTCACACAGTCATGTGACAGGGACCAAGTCAGAGCTGGGAAGCCCCGTGGTGTCCTCAACAAGGGAGGTTGCCAGCCAGGTCGGCACCACCACTGGATGCCATATATGTATTTTGCTTGCTTGTTTATCTTCACCCAAGGATATTTTTCCCATTGCTTTTTGGACAGAGTAGAAGGGGGGCGGGGAGGAGAGGAAAAGAGAGAGAAATACCAATGTGAAAGAGACACATAGACTGGAACTTGACTAAGTTCTTGACTGAGACTCGAACCCATGACCCTTTGGTGCGCAGGCCATGGCTCTAACCATTGAGCTCACCATCCAGGGCCAGATGCATATTTTGAGAGGCATGACAGAGCTCAGCATGATCACAGAGCTGGAAGTCGCCTTGCAGAAGTGGCTTAGGGAACTTGTTATGTCGCCCAGAGAGGAGTAGTGATGGTGGCACTGGTGACACGCTGGCCTTTGCTCAGTTGGAGACCCTACATGTCCACAGTGACTTCACTGTGAGGAAGAGCCACCCGGTGTCTGTTCTGCATGGAGATGAGGTCCTCGGAGAGCAGCGGAGCCCTCAACGGGAGGATTTAGAAAGATACCATAGTTCGACGCTCAGAAATCGGGTCAAGGAAAGTAATAATGCCCTGAATTTCCAGCCATCCCAGGAGCCTTGCCTCTTCCGAGTGCTGAGAATCTCTGCTGTCATAACTAATTGGGTTTTTACATATGTTTGTCTTAACACTGCCCACCTCCCTCATGGAAACAATTTGGTGCCATGTGGTGTGGCCAAGGTGTTCATGCCCAGGGCCCACCACAGAAGGCAGATACTAGAACTTCGTGGTTTTGTTTGGCAAAATTCTAAATCTTTGTTTTCTCCATAATTTGGAAAATTAACACAGGAGCACTGTAATAAACATACAAAGGCTAAGTCTCCTCTCGTTGCTTAGAGGCCCGTCGGCCACTGTGTTTTAGGACCATGGTGAGGAGGATGTAGGCTCGGTCTGATCGTGCTGATTGCGAGTCTCATGCCACCATGTAATGGTATGAGCTTGATGAGTCCTCTGTTTCCATATGTCACGGTCACTTCCTTATCTGTCATAGCATCGTCTCAGACAGTTGTGACTGTGGATGAGACTCACCAGAGTGGCCATTGGGCAGTTCAGGTGCTCCGTCGGGTTGACCAGCTGGCCTCGTGGTGATGGAAGGAGAATCAGTAGAAGACAATAAACCTCTGAGTCTATAAAGTTTTTTTCAAAGGTGGGATTCATTAATCTGTCTTAAAACCTGCTTTTTCCCCCCTTAATGTTATATATTGACCATTTCTGTCATTAGTCTCCCAAGCCATCAATTTGTATAACAGCTTTATGGTGATAGAATTCACATAGCACACATCATGCATTTAAAGTGTACAATTCAGTGGTTTTTAGTACATTCATAAAGTAGTACAATTAATTTTAGGGCATTTTTATCACCCCCTCCACCCCCCCCCCAAAAAAAAAGCCTTGTACTCATCAGCAGTCATTCCCCACTTTCCTCCCAAGCCCCAGTCCCTCTGACTGTGCTTTTTGTAGATTTAAAATAACCTGTATTTTTAATGGCTGCACAGTGTTCTGACATGCAGATGTAGTCCCGTGCTGTTGGACATTCAGGTTATTGTCATTAATACAGGTGATGTTCACACTGGGCCTCTCTCCCACTTTCAGTAGAGGCACTGGCAGTCATGTACTTCTCATGAGGAGGTAACGTGAACTCTCATTCGTGTGGTGCTCAGGCCTGTGCTGTGAGCTGCTTGCTCCTGGACCTGCCAAGGAAGACTGGCCCGAGCCCCACCATTTTGAGGTCCCCCCTGCTGTTCAGGGGACAGCAGAAGCAGTCAGCAAGGGACAGGGACGACCCATTCACTGAACAAAGCTGTTGGAAGGCAGACCAAGCACAGGGCCATGGGTGTCACCAACTCTTCTAATGGTGCCACGGTCTCAAGACACATCCGGTGGAACCAGAGGGCAGGGGAATTACTCATTACATCTGCACAGAAAGACAGCTCCTGGATGCCGCCTCAGGGGCATCCATCACTTCCATGTAAACCGTCTCCTGTGATGCAGGCTGCTGGGTAGGGGGGTGTGAGTCTGATGTGCCAGCGTCTAAAGGGCTTACTTTAGAGGTGACTTGGGAAGGAAAGATCCTGGAGCAGTAGACCATCTTTGTCTCTGAGTCTGCTGTGGGGTCAGATTCACATTCCAGGGCTGGGGAAGGGGCTGCGGGAAGATGCATTCAATTCATGCTTTGCTTTCAAATGCCGGGATTATCATAGGAGAACCTGTGTCTGCACATTGGCACCTGGATATCTTGGTCCATTCGTGTTTAGAATGGTTTGCCTTCATTTGTTGATCCCAGTATTTTCTCTGCTTTTTGCTGGTCTCATATACACACTGTTAGTTCAGTTAGGTCAGTGGCGCCTGGGCTGCTCAGGCCTCTGTCGGGGAAGGTGGAAATGAAAGTTGTTGCAACAGCAGCTCAGCAGTGTTGCACAGCAACTGTTCATAGTACGTCGGTCTGTGGATGGTGTGCATAGAAACTTATATTTTATTTGGAGTGGAAAATTGCTCGAGGCATTTTAGCTTATTTATACTTAAACTAGGGGCCCGGTGCACAAAAATTTGTGCACTCGGGGTGGAGGGAGTCCCTCAGCCCGGCCTGTGCCCTCTCACAGTCTGGGACCCCTCAGTGGATGTCCTATGATGGCCCCAGTCTGCCAGGCGCCTTGTGTGTGTGTGTGTGTGTGTGTGTGTG
>PVJC01037679.1:0-17220 GCA_004026665.1 Murina feae
TTCTCACTTGGCGTATCCGTCCTTTGGTCACCGGGAAACCCGGTGGGCTGCAGCTGCCTGGTGCAATGTCCGATGCTGGAGGCAGGGTGGAGTCCTGCATATGAGGCGTTCAGTGAGAAGGCCAGCCAACCGAGAAGACAGGGCGCCTGCAGGCATTCGGATCCTGTCTTCCAGCAAGGTGCAGGGAGCAGGGTTGTACTGGGGAGTGGTCTGCGAGAGGCTGGAACGGAATGCGGTCGCAAGCAGCCCTGGGGCCCGCAGAATCCAACCATTGTCCCTGGTTGTCAGGTGATGAGATGGGGCCTGGCTCCTGGTGGGGTCGGCCTGACGGTGCATAACGGTCCTGCCTGCGTGCTGGGTGCCGTGGTCATCGTCCACAGCTGAGTCGCCGCCTCCATCACGTTGCTGGGGTAAAGGGGTGTGCGGGGGCACCGGCCTGAGGAAGGAAACTCAGAGAAGCTTCACGCTCTGTCCCCAGAAGGATCTGTATTCTAGGACTTAAAGTGAACATGATGGCTTTTCAGATGAATTCAGGTGCTCTAGCAGAGTTGTAAGAGTTCCTTTCATATAGTTTACGAGATACAAGTTTCTTCTCAGATGTATGATTTGCGAAGATTTTCTCCCATTCAGTGGGCTGTCTTTTTACTTTAAAACATTTTTTTAAGTTTATTTCAGAGAGGAAAGGAGAGGGAGAGAGAGATAGAAAGTCTACTCAGCCGTTATCACACATAGTTACACTTTTTTTTTTCTCGTGATGAGAACTTTTATCCTCTGAGCGACTTTCCAATATGCACTCCAGTATCACTGACTGTGGTCGCCATGATGCACCCTAAGGCCTCGTGATTCCAGTATCTTCCATTGGCAAGTCTGTGTGCTTGGCCGTTCCTTCAGCCACCCAGCCTGCCTCTGGCAGCATCCGTCTATCTCAAGGAGCTTGTTAGTTTTCAGTTTGTTTCTTTTTTAGGATTCCCATGTAATGAGGTCTTAGGTGTGTGTTAATGGAGGGGAGGGGGCTTCATCTCCCTGATCCCCCGGCCCCCCACGTTGCTCGCGGGGGTGCATTTCTTGTAATATCCTGAGGAAAGGAACTTTCTGAGACCCATGTGGGAGGCTGTGATAGAGTAGAAAGCTCTGTTTCCATGGAATTAAACCCTGAGCCTCTAAAGTCCCGTTTCCCATTGTCCCTCCATAGAGTGTGGCTGGGCCTCAGCAGAGCTAAAGTCCTAGCCCGTGTGCGCAGCCTCCTTTCCTTGCTGGAGCCGGTCGAGTCCAGCGTCAGGCTAGCTCAGCTGTGTTTCCCACTGCAGTTCCTGGCCCACTGCGTGTGAGGTCTGCATGGCTACAGGCCACAGAGCGAATGCAAGAAAGCAGGACAACAGAGCCCCTCCAAGAGCATGCGAGAGAGCACTCCTTTGTTTGGGTGATGTCTTCCCAGATCCTCACACCCTTGCCATGGCCACGCCCTTTCTGGCCAATGGTTTCTGTTTCCAGGAGTAACAGACAGAAAAGTACCTTCCTGCCCTGGCCGGTGTGGTTCAGTGGATAGAGTGTCAACCTGTGGACTGAAGGGTCCTGGTTCGATTCAGGTCAAGTGCACATGCCCGGTTGCACGCTTGATCCCCAGTGTGGGGCGTACAGGAGGCAGCTGGTCAATGATTCTCTCTCACCATTGATGTTTCTATCTCTCTATCCCTCTCCTTTCCTCTCTGAAATCAATACAAATATATTTTTAACATCACAGATATGGAAGAAGGAATTTGTAGAAGACACGGGCTTAGGAAACAAGTTATAGAGACAAAGGAAGGGCCCTTGGAGCTTAGCAGTGAGGAGGGTGAAGGTGATGTGCCTGGAGAGCTGGGGAGGCAGAGGGGAACAGGAAGGCGTGGCCTGCTCCCAGGAGGGAGGGCCAAGATGCCATTCTCTCTCAGGGCTGCACGATAGTCCTCTGCATCTTACCTCTCCTTCAACCCGTGATGGCCACCTGGGCGGCTCCCAGGTCTTGGCTATTCTGAGTAACACTGCCAGGAGCATGGGTCCTATGTCTTTCTGACTTAATGCTTTTTCTTCAGGTCACTCCTCAGAAGTGGGGCCTGGCTGGGTGGCTCCGTTGGTTTGAGCGTCGTCCCATACATCGAAAGGTTGCCGGCTCAGTTCCTGGCCAGGGCATGTACCTGGACTGCGGATTGAACCCCCGGTCCGGACACATGAGGGCGGCATCCTATTGATGTTTCACTCTCACATCGATTTTTAAAATCTCTTTCTCTCCCTCCCTCTTTCTCTAAAAACCAGTGAAAGCATATCCTCAGGTGAGGATTAAAAAAAACAACTCAGTCCTGCCAGTGTACTCAGTGGTTAGAGCACTGGCCCACTCACCAAAGGGTTGAGGGTTCTAATCTCAGTCAAGGGCATATACTTGGGGGAATTACTGCCTCGCACACCATTTCAAAACCACAACAAAAAGAAAAAACGGACACCACCCAGACCCACAGGAAGACTGGCTGAGTGGAAATTCTACAACTAGAAAGAGACTGAGACGCAGAGGAGGTGCGGAAGTAAAGGGCAGAGGTACGGAGGCAGAGGCACGCATGAAGGGGGCTCGCGGAAAGGGCTGGCAGCATTTCATACCAGAGGGAGGCACAAGCTCCCGACAGCTCTGAACTCCAGTTCCAGGCGGTTTCTGGGGATTCAGACGCATACAGGAGGAGCTGGACTGTCTGGCACCATTTGGCACCGGGAGGATCTTCAGAGCAGCTTTCTCTCTGCAGTGCCAAGGGTCTGGGTGCCTCTTAAGGCAGGGCTGAGAATCAGCCAAAGATGGTTGCTCTGCTCTGTAGATTCCCTGAGACCCTGCCCCACTCAAGCTGCTCGCAGAGGCTTTTGCATATAAGAGGCTAGGTAGCCTCAGGCAGAAGCTAAAATAGCATCTCTTTAGAGTTCCAAGAGCCAGTGTACCCAGTGGTCAGAACTGGACCATCCAGATTACAACTCCTCAGACCCATAAGGGACACACTCAGGGGGCAGACTCAGTGGGCACCAAAGCCCCACTGAAGCAAGGCTTGCCCCATAGGGTGTCTCCAGCACAGAAGTTCTCCCACCGTAGACACAGCTGATTCTCACAGCCAAGTGGCCTGGAGGTCAATTCCTCCCAGTGATACCAACAGCAATCAAGGCTTAGCTACAACAAGACTGTGCACAAAGCCAACTAAGCAGTGCACCAAGAGTGTCCACCTCAGGTAATTGGGGAGGCTGAGCCACTGGGCCCTATAGGACACCTACCACAGAAAGCCACTCTATCAACGTAGGGTAGCAGCCAAAATGCGAAGACAAATAAACAGGTTACAAATGACAGAAATGGAGGAAAGCAAACGACTGGATATAGAGTTCAAAACCACGGTTATAAGGCTTTTCAAGGATTTTCTAGAGACTGCCAATAAATTTAGTGAGACCCTCGAGGACATGAAAAAGGACCAGCTAGAAATTAAGCATACACTGACTGAAATAAAGAATAATATACAGAGATCCAACAGCAGACTAGGGGATTGCAAGAAGCAAGTCAAAGATATGAAATACAAAGAAGCAAAAAACACCCAGCTGGAAAAGCAAAAAGAAAAAAGAATAAAAAATATGAAGATAGTGTAAGGAGTCTCTGGGACAACTTCAAGCATACCAACATCAGAATTATGGGGGTGCCAGAAGAAGAGAGAGAACAAGATATTGAAAACCTATTTGAAGACATAATGACAGAAAACTTCCCCTACCTGGTGAAAAAAATAGACTTCCAAGTCCAGGAAGCACAGAGAGTCCCTAACAAAAGAAATCCAAGGAGGACCACACCAAGACACATCATGATTAAAATGCCAAGGGCAAAAGACAAAGAGAGAATCTTAAAAGCAGCAAGAGAAAAGCAGTCAGTTGCCTACAAGGGGGCACCCATATGACTGTCAGCTGATTTCTCAACAGAAACTTTGCAGGCCAGAAGGGAGTGGCAAGAAATATTCAAAGTGATGAATAGCAAGAACCTACAACCAAGATTACTTTACCCAGCAAAGCTATCATTCAGAATTGAAGGTCAGATAAAGAGCTTCACAGATAAGAAAAAGCTAAAAGAGTTCATCACCACCCAACCAATATTATGTGAAATGCTGAAAGGTATCCTTTGAGAAGAGGAAGTAGAATAGAATCAGGGGCATAGAAAGGGAGTGGACTGACAATTCTCAGGGAGAAAAAAAGTGTTGGGGATGTGGGAAGAGACTGGACAAAAATCGTACACCTATGGAGGAGGACAGTGGGGGCGGGTAAGGGCAGAGGATGGGGTGGGAACTGGGAGGAGGGGAGCTATGGGGGGAAAAAAGAGGAACAATAATGTTCGTGTAATAATACGAACAATAAAAATTAAAAATTTAAAAAAAGGGCATTTACTTGGGTTGTGGTTTGCTCCCCACCCCTGGTCAGGGAGCGTGAGGGAGGCCTCCAGTTGATGTGTGTCTCACATTGATGTGTCTCTCTGTCTCTCTTATCCTCCCCCAACCTCCACTCTCTCTGAAAGGCAGTGGGAAAAAATATCCTCAATGAGGGTTAACCAAACCCCCACCAACTCAGAAGTGGGATTGCCAGGTCATGTAGCCACCGGAAAGGCACTGGGCCCAGGGCCAGCCTGCCCCCGGACAGCCAGTAGCGTGTGGGTTTTCGACTTCCTGTAGGAAAGATTTCACAAGGCGAGTCCAAGGGAGTGTGAGAGGATGTTTATTAAAGGCGGGACAGGGAAGCAAGGAAGGGCTTAGTGTTGAAGGGCAGCCGGAGAGCCTGGGCTGGTGCTTTGGCCCTGGAAATACGGGAAAACAGTGGGCTACGCAGGCTGCGTGGGTTCCCCGAGAGGTACGGTCACAGGAAAGGCAGCAAGCCCAGGCGGGCTGCTGGGAGCTCCCTGGAAAGTCAGAGAAAAGGGGGCCTTGGAGACTGGATCAGGGGTACGCCCGGGAGGAGCTGCCACTGCCTGTTCCCCCGGCAGCAAGTGTCAGAGGAACCCTTGGAGTTTGGGGGAGAAAAGCTGATGCACGCCTGAGAGGGAAGAGAGGCCTGAGCACGCGCAGAGAGAGCCGCCTGGGTCTTATCTGTTTTCCAAAGGTGGGGTTATTAGGGGGGATCTAGAGGGGATCAATGGACTATTCGTCAGCTTGTACTGATGTGCCAAAACGAGACGTATTTCCCCAGCTTCATCCGCCCTTGCCTGTGGTTGGCAAAGTGGCACCAAATGAATTTCTGTTACCTACTCCCCTGAGCAGCGTGATGAAAGCTGTTTGCCCTGGTGGGGAGAAGTGGGAGCCATTTACTCATGAGTGTCCTTGGGTCGGGAAGACAAGGGTTTACCATTCACCAGGTGACAGGAAACGGCGTTGGCGGGAACTGTCTGTCCCAGGCGCCCTGTGCCACTTGTCAGGCTTACCGTCCGTCTCATGATGGCAGCTGTTCCCTTTGTGAGGAGCCACCTTGCTGGGGGCCACGGGGGCTGCACCGTTTATACCCACCGACAGGCCGGGTTCCTCCTCGCACCGGGCAGCACTTCCTTCTTGGTGATAGCCATTCGGACAGCTGTGAGCCCCCCTCATGGTGGTTTTGATTCTTTTCACTTCGATGCTATCTTTTGAAGCACAAAGCTGTAAGTTTTGGTGTCCATTGTCAAATCCAAGGTCACAAAGATTTCCCCCCATGTTTCCAGTAGGCGAAGTGGTGCCCGACAGAACGTGGAGTGTGGCCATCTACGACGTGTTAGAGTCGCGCGAGTGGGGAGCTGGCAGGCAGTGGTCTCGTGCTAAGCTTGCCCACGGCCCTGGAGGCACATTGGAGTGGGCATCAAATGTTAGGCAAATGGCATTTCAATCCGAACTGGGCGGAAGCTCGCAGACCAGGAGGTGAAGTAGCGGAAGGAAGAGCTGCTTCTGCAGAGCCGGTTTCCCACTCGCGCGATGCTCACTCAGGTAGCACTCGGCACTGGGGGCGCAGGATCACCCTTGTGTCACACACAGGGACCTGAAGGCAGAGTGGCTTGCCCAGAGTCAGTACAGTGGGCCCTAGAGCCAGGCCTGTCCTCTGCCCCATCGAGTGCCCTGACCGAGGCCAATGCTGTGTGAGGGAGGGTGAGCGAAGGAGACCATGCCGGCCGCCGGCTGCCTGGAGACGGCCCGCGGCTCACTTGGGTTGTGGAAGGTGGGTTACCAGTTAGGGTGTGGTGTGTCTCCCAAACTTGGCTTGAGGCCGAGTGCTTCTCTGAGCTGCGGGTGCTCGAGGAGAGTGCCCAGATGCCACCAATGCTGGCTCATGCCCATAAGCCTACCCGGGTCTCCAGCTTGCAGTGACTACCCCATAGAACTCATCTAATGGGGCCTGGAAGGGCATCATGTGTGAGGGGATGGGGAGGGGTCTGGGGAGCGCATGGGCTTGGTTTCTGGTCCTTTCCCCATCCCCTCTGTCCTGGCCGCCCTGGCCCAGCCCAGCCCTGGCAGGGGGCATGCTCGAGGTGCACCTGCTGAAGGAGGCTTTGCCTGCCAGCCCCGCCTGAGCCGGCTGAGTACAGCACTCCGCTGCCTGTGGGTGCCCAGCGGTGGAACCTGAGCCGTGTAGCCGATCGGGTGAGCGAGGTACCAGCCTTGCTCCCGGCCAGGGGCACACTTCCCTGTGTTCCTCTAAGCGCCGGGGCTGTGCCCACTCCGTGTGACTCTTAGAACTCAGAGCTCTAACCGCTCAATGGCTTAGTGGGCCCCTGGGGCCTCGCTTTGCAGGAAGCAGGGTCTTGTTTGCTCGACACTCTGTGCTTCCTTTCATGACTGGTGCCCCCTTGCCCTGTGCCATCTGGAACCCAGGCCCTCGGAGGCGGTGACCCGTGACAGCTTGAGTTGTCAACCTGCCGGCGTTGTCCAGAGCACAGCCCGCTGTTACTTGAGCTGTAGCCAACAATAACGGTTTTTCTTGACACGGTGGGGCTTTTGTTCAGGATAATTTTTTGGACTTGATTTTGCTTTAATTGCTTCCATGTACCTACTAAACTTCTACATTTATTTTAATATAATTAATGGGCTGTGGAATGCAATGTAAGGAATTAGGAGGATGTTTAGTTTGGTAGGAAATTACCAGACTGTCTTCCAAAGTGGCGGCCATATTGTGGACCCCCCCCCCCCCCCCCCCCCCCCCCCCCCCCCCCCCGTGAGTTCCTGTCGCTCCGTGTCCTTGGGCCTCAGCAGCGTTGCTGTCAGAGTGTGGAGTGTGGCCCGCAGTTGTGCAGGGGTTTCAACTTGTAATGATCCTGTGATACTGAGCATCTCATGCTGCTTTGCCATCTGAGTGTCAGTGTCATCTTTTCTTTTTTCTTCTTTTTAAACTATATTTTAATTGATTTCAGAGAGGCAGGAAGGGGGAGAGAGACAGAAACATCAGTGATGAATGAGAATCATTGATCAGTTGCCTTCTGCATGCCCCACACTGGGGATGGAGCCCATAACTGGGCACGTGCCCTGACCAGAGTCAAACCAGGACCTCCAGATTCATAGGTCAACGCTCAACCACTGAGCCATGCTGGCTGGGCAAGAATAGCCTTTTATCTTTTTAAAATTTTATTTATTCTTAATTTTATTTTGTTTTTAAGAATAGCCTTTTAAAAGAGCATACTTTCATTTCTTATATTTTAACATGATACATTTTGATTTTTCATCACAATAGTAAGAAGCATAAACTAATGAAAATAACACATGCTAATTAAAATGAACTATCTCATTAAAGTGAGTTTGAGTGGGAAGGAAACATATTTTTACCTGATATTTAAATTTTTTTAATTTATTGCTTTGAGAGAAAGAGAAGCAACGATTTGTTGCTCCAACCATTAATGCACTCATCGGTCTGTTCTCGCATGTGCCCTGACCAGGGATCAAACCTGCAACCTCAGAGTATTGGGACAAAGCTCTAACCAACTGAGCTACCTGGCCAGGGCTGACTTTTAGTATTTAAATCCTTGAAAAGCTTATGCCTCATTGCAGAATTACCACTTTAAAAATACCGGCAGTGCCCTAGCTGGTTTGGCTCACTGGATGGAGCGTCGGCCTGTGGACTCAAGGGTCCCAGGTTTGATTCCGGTCAAGGGCATGTACCTTGGTTGCAGGCACATCCCTGGTTGGGGGTGTGCAGGAGGCAGCTGATCGATGCTTCTCTCTCATCGATGTTTCTAACTCTCTATCCCTCTCCCTTCCTCTCTGTAAAAAATCAATAAAATATATTTAAAAAAAAAATAAAATAAAATAAAAAATAAAAATAAAAATACCGGCAGTGATAACAAACCCAAAATGTGTGTGAAAGGCAGCTATGTCGTTTTTGTACTTAACAAGTTAAATATTTGCATTTCTCAATTTAATCTCCTGAGGAGCTGCCTCCCATCTCGATGTTAAGGGATTCCTTAATTTTATTGTAGCGAGCACACCCTGCGTCACGAGGGGCCTCGGAGAAGGCGCCACGCAAACACGCACCGACTCCCTCCTGCTCCCGCATCTCCACAGGCTCGGCTCTGCCGGCCAGCTCACCAGGCCCTGCGTCCCCTGGAATGCCACAGGGACGGGCCATTCCAGACCTGGCAGTGAGGCAGGAGGCAGGAAGTGGGCTTCCTCCGCTTGTGTAACGAGCCCTTAACTGTGTCGTTAGCTCCCAAACAGGGCGGGTGCCACAGTGCCCTGCACCGGAGCCTCGCGCCCTGGCAGAAGCCAACAGCCCACCGGGTTCTGCTGCTTCCACAACACAGTCCCTGACCCCCAACCGTCGCCCTTCAGCACCTCTTCCAGGACCCGGGTTCGGGCAGGACCTGGCGGGCACACTACACGGAGGTGTGGCGCCAGCGCCGCCTCTGAGCAGTCTCCACGCGGCTTCCTCTGTGGGCTCGGGCTGGAGGCCTCTGTCCAGCTGCTCTCCAGCTGTTGCCCAGGCTGACCGCTCGCTGTTTGCGCTGTCGTTGCGGTTGGACCTGGGAGGAGGTGCGTGTGGCTGCCCCCTGCCTCGCGGCGTTCGGATCCTTCCCCCAGTGTCTTCTCCACGGGCTGCTGTTCAGAGCTTTTGCCCGTTTTCCTATTGGGCTGTTCCCTATTGCTGAGTTTTAAGAGCTCTTCGTGCATTTTGAATACAAGTTGCTGTTTTTAAATCAGCCGTGTGTTTCGTGAGCCTTTCCTCCCTGCCTGTGGCTCGCCTGCATCCTCTTAGCAGCCTCATGGCTGGTCCCTTGAACGGGCCGGCCGGGAGCTCAGCCACGCAGGGGCTTTGCTAGGTCTTGGAGCGTAGGAGTCAATGTCGGGTGACGCCCCCGGGGCTCTCGGCTCTGCGTCAGCCTCCTTGTGCCAGGTGAAGAACCTGACCACTTGGAGCGCGTGGCAGGTGTGGCAGAGCCTCGACCAGGACCCAGACCTCAGACCTTGTCTCCTGGGCCAGCTGGCCCTGGCGTACCCACACCACCTCCCGGGCACCGGCCCACGTGGCCTGGGGGCAATGCTGGGCAGGATGGGCTGCTTCATGGCCAGGGTGCTGGGTGGGACCGAGAGGCTGAGAGGGTCACTTCTCTCTCCCTGGCCCATTCAGGGTTGGGTGTGACTTCTTCCCATGGCCTTCAGGCCCAGTGTCCTCAGGGGTGCCTTCAGGGTATCTCCCTCACACTTGGGGAGTCTGGGTGCCCTTCCAGGTGGTCCTGCTATGGCAGGTGGACCTTGGGCGTGAAGCTCAGTTACTCATCTGCACACCAGGGGCCTCACTGCCATTCTCAGGGACGGCGGTGAGAGGCCTTTGCTGATGCCGCCTGGGGCCTGGCTGCTGGGCAGGGGGGGTTCCAATGAGGGTGCCTGGAGCTCCCTCCAGAGCGCAGTCTGCTGTCTCCCTCCTGACTTTCCTGGGCCTGTATTGTTGATAGATTAATACTAGATTAATACTAGAAGGGCGCCTTCTAGTAGTTTTTTCCTCCTCCTTCTCCTCTTGCTTCTCCTCCTTCTCCTCCTTCTTAAAGGATACCTTTCAGCATTTCATGTAACACTGGTTTGGTGGTGATGAACTCCTTTAGCTTTTTCTTGTCTGTGAAGCTCTTTATCTGACTTTCAATCCTAAATGATAGCTTTGCTGGGTAGAGTAATCTTGGTTGTAGGTTCTTTCTATTCATCACTTTGGATATTTCTTGCCACTCCCTTCTGGCCTGCATAGTTTCCGTTGAGAAATCAGCTGACAATTGGGTGCTAACTTGTAGGTAACTAACTGCTTTTCTCTTGCTGCTTTTAAGATTCTCTTTGTTTTTAACACTTGGCCTTTTAATAATGATGCCTCTTTGGGTTTCTCTTGTTTGGGACTTTCTGTGCTTCCTGGACTTGTAAGTCTTTTTTTTCAGGTCGGGGAAGTTTTCTGTCATTATTTCTTCAAATAGGTTTTCAATATCTTGCTCTCCCTCTTCTCTGGTTGGTGTTTTGATAGCAAGGACAGTATGTCTTATTATTATTATTATTATTATTATTATTAGTTCAGAGAGGAAGGGAGAGGGCAAGAGAGATAGAAACATCAATGATGAGAGAGAATCATAGATCGGCTGCCTTCTGTATGGCCCCCACTGCAACCTGACATGTGCCCTGACTGGGGATCCAACCATGACTTCCTGGTTCATAGATTGATGCTCAACCACTGAGCCCTGCTGGCCAGGCAGGACAGTGTGTCTATGGGCAGGGAGGGTGTTGCTCCCTCGGCAGATCTTCCTCCTGACCCAGCTCCAGGTGTGAGTCCTTTGTCATCCTGCCTAACCTCGGGCCGAGCCAGGCTTCCTTACTGCGCATTCCCGCTTCCCTCACAGGTAGAAGTGGGGGCTTGAACCATCTAATTTCCAAGATCTTTTTCAACTCCTATTTCCTGTGATTCTTTTTTTCATTTATATGTTTAGAGCATTTCACCCCAAAGCAGCAGAATATGCATTCTGGGCAGATGAAGACAAAATGCCCTTCCAAGTTAGGAGCAGTGTCTGCTTCACCTGTTTTCCTAATGACCACATGGAACAAAAAAAATAAAGGGATGTATGATTTGCATCCATACACTCCTTTCCTTTCCTCACCAGAGTGCCAGGAAGTAACATAACTCCCACCCAGCTGAGGTTCATTCCCAGTGTCCCAGGCCCAGTACTTTGGTTGTGACAAAACTACAACCTTGGAGCCGCAGGTCTAGGTCGTGAGTCCTGGACACACAGCGTCGCGGGTGCCGGAGCAGGAGCGCTGCCCAAGAGAGCGCACGGCTCTGTGGGAGCGGAGAAGTGCTTTATCTTGTCTGTGAAGCTCTTTACCTGACTGTCAGTTTCTGGATGCTTGTGTTCCCTGGATGGTAAAGGTCAGGCACATCCTCTGGGGTGGGAGGTATGCCGAGCACGCCGAGAGGAGAGCCAGGGTTGCCTAGGCACAGTGTCCATATTGCAGGGAGGGGCAAGTCCAAAGGGCACCGCTTTAGGGTGGAGCCTCTCCAGCCCCGTCTGCCTGGGCTTCAGGAGGGACCAGGAGACGGCAGAGACCATGCTCACACTCATGCTTCGGCACGGCTTGTCCCTGAAGGTACTCAGGAGGCGAGTGGATGAGGCCTTTCCCAGGGAGAAGACCCAGCCGTGAGTTGGGGGCTGTGAGAAAACTCTGGGTGGCCAGGGTGGGGGTCTGGGGAAGAGCTCAGGTATCTAGACACTTGGCTCTGGGGTGCCCCGAGGCCTTGGGAGCCTTTTCTCCACCCGAGGTGATCCCTGGACTTGGCCAGATACAGCATGTGGCCTCCTGAGAGTACCGAGCCCACTGCTGGCAGCAGCGCTGCTGGCTCTGAGCTCAGGGGAGGGGAGGAGGGGGGGCAGGCGGAGGAAGGGGCGGCAGCTGCCTTGGGCAGGTCAGGCATGCAGGTCCTGAGCACCCAACTGACTTGGGGGGACTCAGGGACAGGGTGCATGAGGGTGGGGAAGGCTTTCTGTCAAGGTTTCCAGCCCTGACTTCCCCCCAGGTCGGCCTGGCTTCCGGCTCTGAGCATCTCTGCCCGCACAGTCCAGGCAGCCTGGCCACTTCCCTCCCGGGCTGGCAGCACCGGCTCTGGGTTCAGGTTGCGGCAGCACCAGGAACCCAGGGCTGTGGTGTAGTCCAGTCTGGGGTTTCCTTTCTCTTTGCAGAGGGTGGGGCCGGGAGGGGCACAGATGAGTTTCTGCGCGTGAGGACGGGCGTGGACTGGTGGCCATTTAAAGAAGCAGAAGGGCGTGCACCTCGGCTCGGGGTCTGTGAGCGAGAGCGCAGCGTGCACACCAGCCGAGTCCCATTCTGCCCTCACTTTATCTCTGCCAACACCTGCCGGACTTGCCCCACACGCCAGGTGGACTGGTGCCCAGAGCCAAGGCCAGATGGCAGATTTTTGGAAGGACTGGCTCATTCATGCCGGCAGCCATCACCTCACTTGACCAGTGGAGGCTTCCCATTTTATTGCTGCTGCAGGCTCCACAGGCAAAGGGCCCTGCGGAGGGTGGTGCTGGGAACGGCCTCCGTCATGCCACTCCCAGCCTCTTCTCACCTACTGTCAGATTGCTTTCTTCCTGACCCCCTCCCTGGGCGGTGGCGGGGGCAGGGAAAGTGCAGGCCCTTCCGCAGGGGGAGGACCTGGGGCCTCTCCTGGCAGCCTGCACACCTGAGCGGGAAGCAGGGAGCATCTGATGAGCCGTCGCCCTGTGAGCCGCACTGGGCCCCGCCCTCGCCCTCCTGCCCAGGGTGCTGCCTTCTCCCACAGCCTCCAGAGGCCTCGAGGCCCCGGGGCTGCTTGCTCTCCTGATGGCAGCGGAAGGGCTTGCAGATTTACTTTTTCCTTGTAATTATTTACAAAGTGAAGTTTCCATGGCAACTGGCTTCTGGTCAGCTCTTCAGAAGGGCAGGGCAACCTCTCGCTGGTTGGACGGGGTAGCCAGCCCGGCAGGAAGCGGTGATGGTGCTCTTGGTGGGAGGGAGGTGATGTGGGTGATGCCAGCCGCTATGCCCTCGCCTCCCTGGCCTGGGGTGGCCCAGCCGCTCGGCTTCCCAGCCAGCACGAGCCTCCAGTCGCAGGCGCCTGTGTGGGCCATGGTGGCAGGTGGGGGCAATTGGATGGGGTCAGGTGGCAGAGGAGAGGTGGCCCTGAGTCCAACAGGGTGGCGGCTTCCGGGTGCAGGGCACCCATGCCTGGTCCATTCTCGCTGACCCCTGACCTTAGGTGGTTAAGCAAAGCCAGGGCAGGAAGCCCCACCTCCGGGTGACCACCTGCGCTCCAAGCCGGGCCCCATCACCAGCAGAGCCGGGACCGGGGACCGCAGCTGCTTGTCTCCTGGTCTCGCTGCCCTTTGTCACGCCGGCGGGTCTACGGCTGTGCTGAGCATGGCTGTGCTGCTTGCCTGGGTCCGGGGCCCTGGGTTCTTGGGAACAGGGGGCACTTCCCCTGGTTCCTTGCCCTGCCCTAGGGGGCCTCGGAGGACCCAGGGCTTGTTCCTGGCCCTGCCTCTTCTGGGGCATGTGGTGGGGCCTCTGGGGGTTGAGGGGACTTTGCTGGAGCCTTCGTCAGCCGCAAATCGGAGAGAATAAGCAGTGTCCATTTCCATCAGGGTCCCCACAGAGAGACGGGTGTCATGTGGGCGTGGCCCTGCCTTCCAGACCTGAGGTCTGCTGTGAACCCGTCCTGCCCCCCACCTTTCCCGCCTGGAATGGCACCCAGCTTCTCCTCCCACCCCTCCTCAGACCCAGTTCAGGCCCTGCCTCCTGGGTGCCCCTCCAAGGCCCTGCCCTGTGCTCCCCCAGGAGGGGCGGAGGGTCTGTGGTTGCCTCTCTGGTTTGAGCCTAATTCCGAAGGGACAGGACCAGGGAGCCTCCAGCGCCATCCACCATCCGCCATCCAGGAGGGTCCTGGGCCGCGGCTTCGGTGCAGGTGGGAGCTGAGATGCACCAGTCTCGGCTGTGCTTGCCACCGCCTCCTGTGACAGATGGATGCTTTAGCTTCATCGTCGGATAAACAAGGCCCCCACCCGTTACCATGGCGCTCACAGCCCTGTTTTAATTTTAGCCCTGACATTTCCCAGTCAGAGCAGAGATGCTGGGCCCGCGCCCAGGGAGCTATGAGGGGGGCAGGCAGGGGTCACCCCTCTGTGGAGCGGCCACCAAGGCCCCAGGGCCAGCAGGGCTTGCCCAGGCCACATGCTGCTGCCTCTGGGGTGGAGGGGGGCTGCAGCGGGGACAGGCTATATGAGTGTGGGGGGTGCCATAACAAACGACTACAGACTAGGAAACAAAACACTGAAATGCATGCTCTCAGTCCAGGGCCACAAGCCCCAAGTCCAGGCGTTGGCAGGGCCATGCTCCCCCTGAAGCCACCATCCTGGCCTCGTCCAGCTCCTGATGGCTGGCAATGCCGTGTTCCTTCTCAGACACGTCACTCCCGGTTCTGCCTCCGTTGTCATGTGGCCCTCTCCCTGTATGGCTCCAGATTTCCCTCTTTTTCTTTTTTCAGTAATAGTTTTGTTTTATTTATTTGTTTATTTAGTATATATTTTATTGCTAACAGTATTATAGCTGTCTCCCATTCTTCCTTCTCCCCCTTCTCGAGCCTCTACCCACCCCCCAGGCCTTCACCACCCGATTGCCCGAGGCCGTGGGCTGTGCATATCTATAATAATAAAACCCTAAGTGAGCCCTAACGGGTTTGGATCAGTGGATAGAGCGTCGGCCTGGGATTCAAGGGGCCCACGATCGATTCTGGTCAAGGGCATGTACCTTGGTTGTGGGCACATCCCCAGTAGGGGGTGTGCAGGAGGCAGCTAATTGATGTTTCTCTCTCATCAGTGTTTCTAACTCTCTGTCCCTCTCTATTCCTCTCTGTAGAAAATCAATAAAATGTATTAAAAAACAAAAAACCCTAAGCGACTATTGCAACTGAAATAGCCAAACTGACCACCGAACAGGCTGTGTGGGGCGACCAGGCCTGCAGGAGGGGCTATGAGGGGCGACCAAACAACCAAACAGCAAGCTGCATGGGGCAACCAGGCTGGCAGAGGAGCAGTTAGGGGAGACAGGCTGGCAGAGGGGACAGTTGTGGGTGACCAGACCATCGGGGGGTCAGTTAGGGGTGATCAGGCAGGCAGGCAGGTGAGCAGTTAGGAGCCAGTGGTCCCAGATTGTGAGAGGATGTCACAATCCCACAGGGATCAGGGCTAAACCAGCAGTTGGACATCCTCCAAGGGGTCCCGGATTGGAGAGGGTACAGGCTGGGCTGAGGGGACCCCCCCTACCCTGTGCACAAATTTCATTCACCAGGCTTCCAGGAAGTATAACAGTTCTCTGGTTTCCCTCTGCTCGTGCCCCCACTCCCACATGGAGGTGCGTCCGTCTGGTCCATGCCTCCAGGCCTCGGGTCTTACTTTGTTGGTCAATTCATTTTGTTCGTTGGATTCCACTATGAGTGAGATGATGGGATGTTTGTCTTTCTCTGACTGGCTTATTTCACTCAGCACAATGCTCTCCAGGCCCCTCCATGCTGTCCCAAGGGTAAGGGATCCTCTGGCTCTGGCTCACAGCTGTGTGGTATTCCATAGTGTAGGTGCCCCACAGCGTTTTATCCACGCGCCTGCTGATGGGCTCTCGGCTGTTTCCAGATCCTGGCACAACACTGCTGAGCACAGAGGGGGGCACATGTCCTTTCTGCTTGGTGTTTCAGGGTTTTAGTCCCAGAAGTGGGATTGCTGGGTCAAAAGGAAGTTCCATTTTTAATTTTTTGAGGAAATTCCACACTCTTCTCCACAGTGGCTGCCCCGACTGCATTCCCCCCAGCACTGTGGGCGGGTTCCCTTTCTCCACATCCTCACAGCACTTGTCTGTTGCTGGTAGACGTTCTGACAGGTGTGAGGTGACATCTCATTGTTGTCTTAGTTTGTATTTTTCTGATGCTTAGTGACTCTGAGCGTTTTTTTTATGTGTTTCTTGGCCATTTGTATATCCTCTTTGAAGAAGTGACTGTTCAGGTCCTTTGCCCATTTTTTAATTGGACTATTTGTCCTCCTTTTGTTGAGTTGCATGAGTACATTATATGTTTTGGAAATTAACCCCTTATTAGTCTATCATTGGCAAGTATGTTCTCCCATACTGTGGGCTCCCTTTTCATTTTGATGGTGGTTACTTTTGCTGGGCAGAAGCCTTTTATTTTGATGTACTCCCATTTGTTTATTTTTTCCCTGTGTTTCTCTTGCCGTAGGAGATATATGGGCAAAAATTCTGCTGTGTGACATATCTGAGATTTACTGTGTTTTATTCTAGGATTTTTATGGTTTCCTGGCTTACATGTAAGTTTTTTATTTTTTTAAATTAGGATTTTATTTGAGCCTAGCTGACAACATATATCAACTGCTCCTCTTTCATTCATTTTGAGTTTATTCTTGTGAAGTTGGTTGGGCTGTTTTCATCTTTTTGTATGTGTCTGTCCAGTTTTCCCAAACCATTTGTGGAAGAGGCTGTCTTTACTTCATGTAAATATGTCTCTCTTTGCGTCCAGCGCGGCCAGAGAGCAGTCCGGTTCCTGAGTAGGGGCTGCTGGGGATGGAGAAAATGAAAGAAAGAGACAGACACAGAGATGAAAGGAAAAAGCTAGGCGGGTGGGACCACTGTCCTCTGATGGAGCAACAGGGACAGGGGACCCTAGCTGATACAGCGTGTTTATTTTATGCAGCAAAAAACCAGAAAGTTTTACTAAAGGTCAAGACAAAGGAGATTATGTGCATTCTTGGGTGAGCCCATGACGTATTCATTCCTGGTGCTTGGCTGGATTTATATAACAAAACCCACCCCCTGGCACCTGGGTTGAAGATCAGGCTGACAACTCTCCTGCCTTTGGGCAAAGGACGTTTCCAGGATGTGGCTTTGCCGATGTCACTGGCTTCAGCTGACAGTAATTAGAGAAATGCCCATGTGCCTTCCCAGGCGCTCTCTACAACTTCATTGTATGTTCTTGCCTCTTTTATCAAATACTAGGGGCCCGGTGCACAAAAATTTGTGCACTCGGGGTGGAGGGAGTCCCTCAGCCCGGCCTGTGCCCTCTCACAGTCTGGGACCCCTCAGTGGATGTCCTATGATGGCCCCAGTCTGCCAGGCGCCTTTTGTGTGTGTGTGTGTCACCACTGGGGACCTGCCCCCAGCCGCATCTGAGGCTCGGAGCAGTCCT
>PVJC01037680.1:0-17091 GCA_004026665.1 Murina feae
AACAAGAAGCATGATAAAGACCTAGATTTAGATAAGTTAGATTTTAATTTTTTGAAAAAAAATGGTTAGAAAGTATCATTTGAGAACTGACTTTATTAGTACTTTCCTGAGCACCAGTTCCCTATCCCCCACCAGAAAGTATTTTTATATATAATCATGTGTTACACTTAGTGTACTTTACCGCACATTTGTACTATTCCTATTACACTTGCTTCTTTGTATCAAAAAAACACAGTGGATAATTTCAAAAAATTTGTAAGTACCATTTAAAAGAAGAAAACTGTTTACAATTTCCTGTTCCCAGTTTTACAGTTTCTACAATAGTTCAAAATTCTAATAGACAATATTAACTCCATTCATATTCCTGTCTTATCCTTTAACTGAGCTTTAGCTGAAGAATTTATATGTACTAGTATATGCTCATATTTCATTCTATTTTAGTTTTATATTACATTTACCAATATTTTTTTCTATTTGGGCAAACGTACTTGCCTCTCTAATTTTTACACAAGAAGTAGAAATTGACATATAACTTTACTACACCTAAGAAATAATATTCAAACTTTAAGAAAGGAGTTTTATTTTTAATTCTTACCTGAGGATAGTGGGATTTTATTTATTGATTTTTAGAGGGAGAGTAAGGGAGAGAAGGAAGGAAGGAAGGAAGGAAGGAAGGAAGGAAGGAAGGAAGGAAGGAAGGAAGGAAGGAAGGAAGGGAGGGAGGAAGATGTGAGAGAGAAGCATCAATCAGTTGACTCCCATACATACCCCAAACCCACAACCTAGGTATGTGCCTTAATCAGAATTGAACCTACAACCTTTTAGTGTAAAGGATGATACTAAATCATGCAGCCAGGGCTAAGAGAAAAATATTTTAAGGTTACATGCAATATCCCATAGATTGCCTATATAAATAAGAAATACCGGATAACTATATAGATAAATATGATTGCACAATCTTCAAAGTAAACACAAACAAAACACACTGTCTTCAGTAATGGAGGCTAGAAAAGGCAATAAGAGAATATTCTGGAGAAACAATATTTTCAAACATTTTTCTTTCTTTACTATAAAGGACATGATTGGGAAAATAATCCTATCTAATAAAAGTAATATGCAAATTGACCTTCACTCCAACATGCTCCCATGTGGTCAAAGATGGCCACCACAAGATGGTCTGCAGGGGAGGGCAGTTGTGAGCAATCAGGTCAGCAGGGGAGGGCAGTTGGGAAGGACCAGGCCTGAAAGGGTGGACAGTTGGGGGCGATCAGGTCTGCAAGGGAGGGCAGTTAGAGGCAACCAGGCCTATAGGGGAGTACAGTTATGGGTGATCAGGCCAGCAGGGGAGTGGTTAGGGGGTTATCAGGCTGGCAGGCAGGTGAGCAGTTGGGAGCCAGCAGTCTTGGATTGTGAAAAGGATCCCAGATTGGAGAGGATGCAGGCTGGGCTGAGGGACACCCCCTCCCCTTCCCCAGCATCCTGCATGAATTTCATGCACCAGGCCTCTATTATCTGAATAATGCTTATACTTTAGATACATAGTATGGTATCTGTTAATTTTCTAATTCAGATGACTGCTGCAGTTGAATAAAAGAGAATGCACACTAATGTGTCTAGAATTAAAGACTCGTTATGTATGCAATTTACTCTTCAATGGTTCACAGTAACACATATAACTTTTTGTAAGCACAATTTTTTTATAACATAGGCTCATACTAGATAACTGAAGTGTGCCTTAGGGAACTAATGTAGACTATAATGACTAAAGTCATACTGAGTCCTATTGGTGCATATCAGGGATATGTTTTTGTAAAGCAGAATAAAGATTTCTGTAGACAAAAACTAGAGTATAGATTGTTCAAAAGCAAAGTGAAGACAAAGACAGCATGACAGTCCTGTCATAGTCTGAGGGAGGGTCTTTCCTTTTTAAAATGGCTCTTTCAGAATCAATTTCAGCAGCAGATACCAGTGTGGGAGTCCTTTCACAAAAGCTAGGAAAATACTGCAATAGGAGAGAGTGTGCTAGTCTTTTATAGTAAAGCTTCCCATGGCAACTCCAATTCCTATTTATTGTTTCAATCCTGCAAGAGAAACAAGAGAGAAAGGGTTGCTCCTAAAAAGGCCAAGTTAGTGAGAGTGTAAAAATGAGTACGGACAAAATAAATTCATGAGGAGAAATTTTTATGGATATCCATGATCCATCTAGTTTCCTCTTTACCCTATATTCTAACATTTTGTTTTTCTATCTAAAGGTCAGAAGAACTGAAACCAAAATGTGGGGTATTGGAGTCTGAGTTCATTGTCTCACAAAATTGAAGAATGAGGTTGTAGACAGAAATGCTTAGTGGAACTGGTATTTATTGAGAGAAGCCAGTCCTGGAAAAGGTGCAGCTGGGGCCCTAGGAGCAGGCCAGTGTCCAGAGCTTCCTTTCCATGTTACAGTTGGGATTCATTTAGTATCTAAGGTAATTATAGCCTATTAGTCCCTGTGTGGAAGCCCACATGGCCATAAGCCATGTGGGCTCAGGGGAGCACATCTCCTGCCCTCAATCCAAGAATGTAATGCCAGGGAGAGAGAAGAGGAAGTGCACAAGCTTTTTTTTCTTTTGGGTGGGGGGGAGTACACATGCTTGTTAGCTCCTGATTGGTCCTTTAAAAGAATTTTGCCTTAGCAACATCCTTGGGGCTGGTTTTTACACATTACTACCTTATAATTGGTTATCTGCAAACTACCTGTCTCAGAGACATTCAGATATTTGAAAAACAGAAGCCTCTTGCACATGCTATGCCTTTCCTGCCCAGCTGTGGTGCCTTAGTTACTCTGCTGGTTGGGTTCCTGGTTCTACTTCCTTTCCTGGGGTCCTGCCCCTAACTATATAGCTTCCTTCTGTCTCCTCAGAACTTTGGTTATTTTCAGCAAAACCCAGGGAACACGTCTAAATGTTAGATTATTTGTATTATAAACCTCAATATTGATTGTTCTTAAGGTAAACAGTATGAGTAATGAGTAGCTATAAGAGAACTACTATCTAATCTAATAAAAGAGTAATATGCAAATTGACCCTCACTCCGTTACACCCACAAGCTACGCCCACCAACCAATCAGGAGCAAATATGCAAAGTAACTCAACTAAGATGGCAGTGGCCACAGAGCTGGAGTTGCCCCGGGCAATGGAGGAAGCCAGGGCCCTGTGGGCCCTGAGCTCTACTCAAGGCTACAAAGTTTCATTTATAGAAGATAAATAAACCCCAGATACCTGTGGGGCTGGGACCTTGGGTTGCCAGGGACAACCCAGGCTTCGAGCAGGGGGTGGGGGGACCAAGGCAACAAAGTTTCAATCACAGAAGTTAAATAAATCCCAGATACCTGCTTCCAGTCAGGCACCCCAGTAGGGACCCGAACCCTGAAGGGGCTGTGGGCAGCCTGAAAATGGTCCTCAGCCCCTCATCCAGGCTGGCCAGGCAGGCCAGAAGGTGGACACCCCCCAAGGGGTTCCAAACTACAAGAGGGCACATGCCGGGCTAAGGGAACCCCCCTCCCCCGAGTGCACAAACTTTTGTGCACCGGGCCTCTAGTTTATTAATAATATTGTTTAACATTTCTACCCACTCTGTGCCCAAAGCAGCATTAAGCATTTAGTACATACAACTGAAAGGAGTTTTGGGGATAAAGAAGGCAGGTTGAGGGGGTTTTAGGAATGAGGATGGACCATGGGGAGGAATACATAGATAGAGACTTGAAGACACTTAATTACTTGTAAAGAAGATAGAGAAATGACACAGGCAGATAGAAATATTTCTGGCCTAAGCAATTAAAACTGCCACAAACCAAGGACAGATGGGTATCTCTGGCCTGAGCAATTAAAATGACTGTAAATTAGACCAAAGTAGCCCTGACCTGAGTAGCAGGGAGAGCTATAACATAAGGCCTTCTCTGCCAGCACAAGCGGGAGAAGACCATAGGACAAATCAAAGTGACTCCAACCTAAACAGATGATCAAATGTGAAAAAGTGCGGATGTAGGGGTCGCAGGAGCTGATTCGAGGGTTAAGGTCCCATGGTAGAAAAGGAGGGTCCCCAGCCTATTTAATGCCTCAAGACAAAGAAAGCAGCAGTCACCCTTCTTAGGGACCCCTCCTGTTCACCAAGAGGGACGGAGTTTTAGGCTACAAATTAAGGTTAACCTTAGAATTAAGGTTGTAGAAGAAATGTTTGTTTGCAATAAAGTTTCTGTACTTTTCACCTATGACATTTTGTCTGCGGCTTCATACTTCAAATCCATTTGGAGAAGAACCCAGGAAAGAAATCACCCTACTCAATAAAACAATCCAAATCAACATGGCTTTTAATACTTAAAATAATTTCATGACATGGGTACTGATACTTTCAGCTGAAGAAACAAAAATCATGAAATTGTATAAATTAATTATTCAAGATCATAGAGCTAGCATGTACAGAAACTTGGCAGTTTAACTTCAGAGTGCACACCTCAATAAAATGGTTTGGTAACTGCCAACATCACAATGCATAAAGTGTTCCAGAGTGCATTTCATATACCAGACTGATAGATTTATCAGTTATGGATCACTGGTTCTACCATGATTTTAGAGAATCCAGCGCTCCCTGACATTATACAAATTTTTATGAATTTATGAATTCACAAATGGCACGATTATTTCTTTAGCTAACAGTAAGGAAAGCATTATGTGATAGCATGGATAATGTTATTTTGCTAGGATCAAAAATGAATAAAAAATTACTCTTTTGACTTTACTCATTCAACAAATATTATTTGCCTATTTTATCCCTGGAGCTATTCTTAGTACTGGGGAAAAGGCAGACATGAATACTTGACATCCTGAAGAATTCATTCTAGTGAGAAAATCTAAGCTTATAAGATAAAAACATAACATAAGATAATATAAGAGAGGACAAGGTTTGTCTCATGTTGAGTAAAATCTGCAACTCCCTGGATTCCCATCATTCATCTTAGTATTTTTCCCTATAAAAGCAAACAAAAGGAAAAAATCTATAAATTCTTTATTTGTTTTTAATATATTTTATTGATTTCTATAGAGAGGAAGGGAGAGGGAGAGTTAGAAATATCGATACGAGAGAAACGTCCATCAGCCGCTTACCACACACACCCACTGGGGATCGAGCCCGCAACCAAGGCACATTCCCTTGACCAGAATTGAACCCAAACCCTTCAGTCCACAGGCCAATGCCCTCCACTAAGCCAAACCAGCCAGGGCAGTATTATTTTATTTTTATTATTTTTTTCAAATCTTTATTTTTGAAAGCATTACATATGTCTCCTTGCCCCCCTCTCCCCCATTGATCTCTCCCAGCTGGTCCCTGCCCCCTACCCTATGTCTTCACTACCCTATTGTCGGTGTCTATGGGTTATGCATACATGCATACAAGTTCATGGGTTGATCTCTTCCTATCCACCCACCTGTCCTTGCCTTCTCTCTAAGGTTTGACATGTTGTTTGATGCTTCTATGTCTGTGGATCTATTTTTGTTCATCAGTTTATCTTACTCATTTGATTCCATATATGAGTGAGACCATGTGATGTTTATCTTTCTCTGACTGGCTTATTTCCCTTTTCTTAAAGGTTTCCAGGTCCATCCATGCTGTTGCAAATGGTAAGAGTCCTTTCTTTTTTACATCTGCATAGAAGTCGATTGTGTAGATGTACCACTATTTTTTAATCCACTCATCTGCTAATGGTCACGTAGGCTCTTTCCAATTTTAGCTATTAGAAATTGCGCTGCTTTTGTAATATAAAACACTTCAAATTATATTAACCCATCCTACCACATCCTACCAGAAAATTTTATTTTAAATATACACAGATCCTCTGGGCTTGATTAATTCTATTAATGTCCCTCTGCAGTCATGGCTGGGCCTAAGGGAAGTCACCAGAAACGGCTGGATCAAGGCTGTCATTGTTTGCACTCTCTGGATCTGAATCCTGAAGTTCTGTTGATGACAGTATGAATGCTAATAGATAGATTTGAAAATAAAGGTCACATCTGACAATTATTTGCTGAATAATTTGGGGCAGGTTATTTAATTTCATTCAATTGATTTTCTAATTTGGTATATTATTTATACTAATTTTGATCTTACTGGATTGCTCTTGAAGATAAATTAGGTGAGTATATGAAAGGCACTACTGTAAACACATAGTCCACACTAATTGATGTTACTTTCTTTCTCCCTCCCATTGTGAATTCAGAATCTAGCTAAATATGCATGCTGTGTAGTCAACGTTAATGCTTATCTCTAACTGTGCACTGTTTTTCAAGCTGATGTTAGTTTCTTTTTTTATATAAAAGAGTTTAGAGTTAACTCTGTAAACATCATTATGATACTCTTCATTTTGTCTTTAAATTTTTCCCAGTTTCTTAGAATTTCTATTTGTAATTCAACTTATTCAACATATTCAATATCTTTTTTGACTTCATAGCACCTGCGTGGTTGAAAAGATAATTTGCA
Source organism: Murina feae (assembly GCA_004026665.1). Lineage (NCBI taxonomy): Eukaryota > Metazoa > Chordata > Mammalia > Chiroptera > Vespertilionidae > Murina > Murina feae. The sequence continues at coordinate 6,508 of PVJC01037680.1, forward strand.
ATGTTTTTATCCAAGTTAATAATGAAAATTTATAGTAACAGTCAAGGATGGCATCCTATGACAAACCACTAGAAATCTGCCTTCCACTTAATACTAATCTGTAACTCACAGTTCTCTGAATATGACCTTCCAACCGATTATAACCCTGCCTGGCTCTATCACACATCAGTATCTTTTCCATCTTGTCAACAGGGACATTAAAAGACACCTTTGAAATGGCCTATTGAAATCTAGATACATTATCTCTGCATCTTTTCCTTTAGAGTATATTTAAAGAAAATTCTAGTCATAAAGATTTTAGTGCCTACTTGAGAAACAATGATGACATTCATCGTAATCTACTACAATGGAAGTGCCCCCTAATAAATATTCAAACGAGTCCTTGAACGTGTGAAGCTGAATATGATACAACACTTAACAGTTAATTCTCAAAGGATTCCTTCTGTACAGACAATATGGTCACGGGATTTCTCAAGAGCATAGGATTCATGTTACATCAAGAGGCATTGCATTTCTATCAGGCCAATGAAAATTGTTTATAGAAAACAGATTATAGCCCTAGCCGGTTTGGCTCAGTGGATAGAGCATCATCCTGCGGACTGAAGGGTCCCGGGTTCAATTCCAGTCAAGGGCACGTGCCCTGGTTGTGGGCTCAATCCACAGTAGGGAGCATGCAGGAGGCAGCGAATCAGTGTTTCTCTCTCATCATTGATGTTTCTATGTCACTCTCCCTCTTCCTTCATCTCTGAAATCAATAAAAATATATTTAGAAAAAAACAAAGTTTTAAACTTGCAAACCCCCTACTGTCTTTTCCCCACACCTTTGCTATGTGTATGGAGTATAGTAAGACCAATTAAATAGCTACTTTTAATAAACCATAATTTCTATATAAGAATCTCAGATATTAGTTGTGATAACAATAAATATTGCTGGAGTTATTCTTATAGATAATATGTCACTAAAGCCTACATTAGCACTCCTTTCTAAAAAGCCAAACTTCCTAAAATACCAACATTATGTTATTGATTAGCATGCTATAAAATTTGTTATGTATGTAATCCTATTTGAAAATTGCTGGGTTAAGTAGAATTAGGGTCATTTTCTACTATTGTGCTGCTTTAGGATATATGCTAACATGAGCTCTAAACCCCCAAAGACTGATGTAGTATGCAACATTCCTCACACTCCATTGATCACAAAACCCATTTATCTGCTAGTACTTACAAACATTTCCCAATTTCATCTTTATCAACAAGAACATACAACAGGGACTCAGATCTGATGTTGGAGTTGATTCAGGTCTACTTTACACACATACATACCACATATAATCATAGGAGAAAGGAAAGACAAATTTAATTATTTGTGTGCAAAATAAGCTTTTGGGGGATAGAAAATGCTCAATGTTTAGTGGTTACTGTAGAAAACCATATACCTAGGGCTGCCTAAACAAACCAGACTCGGAGAGTAATGTAGAATCCCAGTGAGGTGAAGTGAGTGTTAAAGCTAAGGTGGTTACTGATAAATTTACCCAATATGTGGCATACTGATTTACACTGTAATTTCCCTGTTCCTCAGGATGAGAGAGTATAATGGTCTCCAGAAGATCTAGTCATGAGGTGGCACAGAAGACAGAGGCAAGATAAATGAGGGGGTTACTGACTAGACAGAGAGACCCAAGGATACTATTGTGACTATAGTACTGGGAATACTATTGTGACTTCACAAAAAGAAAGTATTGAAACTGCATGCAGAATATTACAAATATATAGTTGAGTCAGAGAATAAAAGCTTTCTTCTGCTTTTCATTATAGCCAAAGATTAAAACTCTTCCACCCCCATAAAACTGCCCCCCTTTTCTGATATCACTATCAACAATGCCAAATGATTTGGGAGAAAAATGACTTGGGAGAAGACTGATCTCTTTTAGAAGAGGAGTAGAGAATATTTTTAAGCACCAGACAGTACCGGTAGGAAATGCATGATATCTGTTACAACAAAAACAACAGAAATGTTAAAATCAAATGAATATTAGATGTGTCATCTTGTATTCTTTCTATGTTTGAACTTTAAGCAAGTTTGGCTCACAAAAGGAGAATGTTGAACTTCTGAATTATTTGTAATTCAGTCTTTAGTACACCTTAAAGAAAATGTAAGAAAGGCCCCTTCTAAACTGAGAAAGTTCTTAAAACTGGCTCATCTATCTTCTCGTGGTTATCCCTTCATTATTGTTAGGACAGCACCCATCAGAGGTAACTTCCCAGAATCACTAGCACTAATATTTCCATCTCCCTTTCCCTCCACTAAGTATACCTCATTCAAGTTTCTGCTCTTGAAGACAGCTACCACAACATGGCTTACTGTCCCATGTATTCTGTCCAAGTGCTCTAGCCAACCAGGACATGTCAAGGGAACTAATTCTCAATAAATATTCCTCTCTGTTGTTACTGAGGGAACAATGGGAGACATGACTGGTGCTAATAACAATACAACCCACAGCCTCATTCGCGGCATAATCTGCCTACCCTTTGTTAATATGCAGTTGCTTTTACTGTTTTTTATCTTTCATAATATCTCCAATACAAAATAAAAAAAGGAAATAAAATAATTTGGGTGCATAAGAAGGAAGAAAGAAGTACCGGAAATTTCCACTTCTGGCTATTTCTAGATATCATCCCTCAGTCCCCATTACATCTTGTCTATTCTTAGAATTCAGATAGTTTTAGGACAGTAAGAACCACCCATTTTTCATATCTAAACTTATACATGGTATCTTATATAATAAAAGCCTAGGTGGCATCCTGCCCTTACACAATGTCGTTGCAAGATGGCCACCACATGATGGCTGCCACAAGATGGCCACATGCCCAGCGGAGGCAGGGCCCGAAAGCCACTATGTGCAGTAAGGCCCGCGGGTCCTGTGGCTCTGCGCAGTGCAGAGGAAGCCGGTCCTGGAGTCTCCACCGCCTCGCACAGAGGAGGGGGTTCTGGCAGAGGAGGCGGATCATGGCAGGGGAGGGCAGTTGTGGGCGATCAGACCAGCAGGGGAGCAGTTAGGTGTCAATCAGGTTGGCAGGGGAGTGGTTAGGGGGCGATCAGGCTTGGCAGGCAGAAGCGGTTACGGCAATCAGGCAGGCAGGCAGGTGAGTGGTTAGGAGCCAGCTGTCCCAGATTGTGAGAGGGATATCCAACTGCCGATTTAAACAGCAGTCAAATACCCCCTGAGGGGTCCCAGATTGGAGAGAGTGCAGGCCGGGCTGAGGGACACCCCCATCATGCACGAATTTCATGCACCGGGCCTCTAGTATATTAATATAACTGAAATCAGAAGTATACATAAATAAATTACTATTAACTATTTAAACTATTAGCCTCAGATCAATAACAGAATTGTTATAGTCCACCAAAAATGTCTGCTCTGTTAGGTTTTGTTAAGCTCATTACAATACACAACTGGAAATAAATGTAAATAGGTATCTTCCATTTTCCCTTATCATCATTTCCAAGTTGATGATTGACATATAGTATAAATCAGTTTTACATCAAATTTCTAAATATAAGAAAATATATCTCAGATATATTAAGTTTTATAGTCCTCCATAGCCTTGTCTGCTTTTCCTTCTCAGTTCCCTAGAAAATTAGTCATAGTATTTTGTATAAATTCAAAACTATTCAATTAACAATAAATTTATTTAATTTGTTTAATGCATATTGTCTTATGAATCATTTTTAATGTATACTTATTTAGCATGGTAAATCAACACTGATTATTCTAATTATAGCTATATGGAAATTTTAATATCTAGCAGTGGCTTAATTTAACAAAAATATCATTTGCTTTTTAATACTTTCTGTTATTGCCTGATTTTCCCTCTCAAAGATTTTGTTTCTGCTGCTGCAATGCTAAAGTATATAGCTAACTACTAATACTAATCCCCCTTTATTCCAATAATGTATCTTTCTCATTATTTTGCCACTACTAAAATGGAAGGTTTTGACAGCTTAATTTTTATAGCTATATGCCAGGATTTTAAAATTAATAATACAGCACTAGCTTCCCCTTAAGAAATATACTGTAGAAAACATGGTACTTATCACTTTGATGATCACATTAGCAATGCCTTTAGTATCAATAAATTTAGTGGGAATATGAAACATGTATCCCTAATCAAGTCTAGCATATAGATAAGAAGGAAATTATGACAAAGTTGCAAAATGACAGATATACTTTCTAGTTAGGTTGTAGATTTTACCATTTTGAAAACAATTTAATCTTAGCATAGTAACTCTTACCTGTAGAGTGTCATTGAACAGAATATCATACCAAAATATTACTATATAAAAATGAATTATAATTTTCAAACCACATAGCAAACTTTTCCTTATCCATGTTTAGAGGGATGGCAGTTCACAAAGACGTACTAATATTATAGCACTAGCTTTATTTTATGAAGTCCACTCCTATTTTAAGTATAGCATATCTTGATTTCACTTTAATAATACTAAAATGGCTATAACAAATCACATATAAGATAAAAAAGTGGTTTTATAGCCTTATCATAGATTATGTGTGTCTGCCTCCATTATTTGTAATGCCAAGTAATACTCTACGTAGCCACAAGTACAAAATCTAACATAAAATTAAATGGTATCCAGCCAGAATGGCTGAGGGCAGACTTGTGCACTGATTAGGTTGGCGGTTGACTCCTAGTAAGAAATATACCTGGGTTGTGGGAAGAATCCCAGTCAGGGAACTAATTGAAGGCAACCAATAGATGTTTCTCTCTCATCTCTCTTTCTCTCTCTCTTCCTTTTAACTCTCTCGCTCTCTCTTTCCCTCCCTCCTCCATCTCTCTAAGCATGTCCTCAAGTGAAGATAAAAAAATTTTTTAACTACTAGTAAATGTTTAATTTTTCAAAATAACAAAACCAAACAAATATTGACAATTTATAGAAATTCCAATATCCATTTAATCATATAATCATTTTCAGAAATGGGAATTTTTTAATTATATTCTAAGGGATATGTGATATCAAAAGGAAGGCTAAATATATTTGTCTTAAATATTTATGAGAATAAATCAAATCATAAGGATTAACTGTTGTTATGGAGGGAGTTAAGACTATTTTATATTTCTGGCTGTTCTAAAATATGACATTTGAACTGTACTAACTTTTCAATAGATATATTTCCATATTTTAGAAAACAAACTATATGTAAATCACTTAACATTCCTTGAGATGTTAGGCTACATTAATTAAAGTGACAGTCCTTGCCCTGGTTGGGAAGGCTCACTTGGTAGGAGCATTGTCCCTTATACCAAAAGGTCACAGATTCAATTTTCAGTCAGGGAATATACCTAGGTTTCCAGTTCTATTTCTGGAGGAAGCTGTGGGAGGTAACCAATTGATGTTTCTATTGCATCTCTCTCTCTCTCTCTCTCTCTCTCTCTCTCTCTCTCTCTCTCTCTCTCTCTCTCTCTCTTCCTCCCTCTCTAATGTGGGGGAAGAGAGGGAATGAAAAAAGCTGATAAGCCTTCCCTTATAGTTCCAGTTCCATAAACAAAAGCTTTTGGACTGCTTCCAAGGCCATTCCTAGAATGTCTGGAATGCATCATGAATCTCTACAGATATTATCATTGAAAACTCAAAATGAAAACTACCCAGACACTTACTAGCTTCAAATATCTTCCTGTGTCTTTATCAGTAATTTTACTAATACACCAATCCAAACATTTGTACGGCTCCCAAATACTATTTATATATTTTATAGAGAAAGAGAGACAAGCACATATACTTCTCCCACTGTTAATATGTATGACATTAGCTGTATGAGTAGGATCAAAATCCAGGACCAATGGCTAACAAAATATACAACCACGTTTTCAAAGCTAGACCCCACAGAAACCCTTCAAGGGCTATTACAGATGAGCAAATAAGGAGACTACTTCTTCCGAAGTACTTTTCTGGGCATGAAAAGCACAGCAGTAAACAAAAGTGATGAAAACCCACAAAAATTCTAATAGAGCTACATTCTACTTGAGACTCCATAGCCACTTCACAAAAGCACCCTAATTTTAGCAGCCATGCATTCTTTTATTCTTGTTTTTTATGCTTAGGATAACACTTTGATTAAAGTGAGAGTTCAGCAACCAAAGAAAAAAACTTAGAGACCATTGCACTAAGATGTCATTAAGATTTAAGAATACATTACATTGGGGGGGGGGGAAGAATGGATAATAAATTCCGTTAACTTTAATGGCTATAGGGAACAATGTTTAGGCTTAAAGTAGAATTAAATGTCATGAAAATACTTCTGACTTGAAGCAGACATTTTCTTTGGTAGTGAATTGATGAGTGAAAGTCAAATTTATATATCCATTTTAGAGTGAGGCTTAAATCACTCAGGTAATAAGCCAAGCATCATCAGGAGACAGAGATAGAGAGGCTCAAGGAGAGGAAGGGGAGGAAAAGGAAAGAAAAAGGAATACACAGAGTAAACACTGTCTCAGTTCAGTACAACTAAAAGGATCAGAAAACATCCTACTATTTAGAATAGCCAGATAATTAATCACTTTATCTTTTAATCATTTTAAGGGGCTTACTATATATTACCATGAGGGATCAATTCCTAAAGCTCTAGGAATAAGTTGAAGAAAGAAATAATTATTGGGATGTTTCTTACATTAGAAGAAGGTAGAACTGGGCTATCCTTTACCTTTGGAGCTTAGATACACACAGCTTACTGATTTAGTTCACATTAATATTTTAAAAATGCGATCCTTTAAAACTCAGAATTTCCATTACCATTTTCAAAAATTTTAATTTGATATATTAGAAAGGATTTACTCTAGTACTATCTAAAAATGTGCATACTTACCTCCTACAATGACCAAATATATGAAAAAAAGTGTATACACACACACACACACACACACACACACACACACACACACACTAGAGGCCCGGTGTACAAAAATGTGTGCACTTGGGGGGTCGCTCAGCCCACCTTGTGCCCTCTCGCAATCTGGGACCCCTTGAAGGATTGTCCACCTACTGGCTTAGGCCCACTCCCCAGGTGATTTGGCCTAAGCTGGCAGTCAGACATCCCTCTGGCAGCCCGGGAGGCCTCAGGGTATGTCCACTTGCCAGCAGGGAGCAGGCATAAGCTGTAGCCAGACATCCTTGGCACTGCTGAGGAGGAGGAAGAGGCTCCTGCCAGGACTGCTGTACTGGCAGCTGACAGCCTGGCTTGGGGCTAAGCAGAGCTCCCCCTGTGGGAGTGCACTGACCACCAGGGTGCAGCTCCTGCATTGAGCGTCTGCTTCCTGGTGGTCATAGTGACCAGTCATTCCTAGTCGTTCTGCTGTTAGGGTCAATTTGCATTTTACTCTTTTATTATATAGGATATTAAATGTAGTATTGGAAACATCAAAATTATAACATAAGGATCATTTCTTTTTAAATTTGAAAACTGATTTATTTTAGAAATATTTATTTCAATTCCCTACAGATATATACCATCAATAAATCATGCAGACAATTTTTTCTGAATAACATGCTTTTAAATTTCAAAAGCATATACCCAATGGACACAAACTTTTTAAGTGCATACTTACTGATCTTACACACATCTAAATTATTTCCACTGTTCTTTCCAATTGAAATCACAAAAATTCTGTGTAGGGGATTGAATAATTCTTAAAAGACTTAATCAGATTTATTTCGGAAATGTACTATTTTCATAGTTCAAAACTTCCCTTCCTCCTCCTCTACTGGACTCTGCTGTTGCCATGCAGCCATCCAGACAGCACCCTCTGCCTCCCTTGCCTATAGTATAGGCATTATGCTGCTGCCATGGATATAATTATCTCTACTTTTTTTTTTTTAGCTCCACTTTTAAAATACAGTATGTTCTTCGATCTCAGGAGAACATGTAACATCATGGACTCAATATAGTTACTGAGTAGAATAAAAAATTCCATTAAATTCTCAATCTCTAATATCATTTCAATCTTAGCATAACTATAAATATATTCAAAATTTGAAAATGTGGATACACATACCACATTTTTAACACTAACAGCATGCTCACTGACATACAGTAATTAGGTAGATCCAAAATTCTATTTTGAAAATTCTATTTAAACTTGAAGGGGAAAAACTTTTAAAAACCTGAAAACCATAATAATAAATGAATGTCCATTCTGTAGATACTATGATTCTCATTGTCTTTTTTATTTCCTATGTTTGTCTAAAAAATAAAATTAAGTGGGAGGAGAAAACAAAATCCACAGGATAAATTTAATAACATGTAAATAACAGAAAATGAATTTCTACACTAGCTGACACATTTAGACTTCAGAATCAATTTATAATTTTTCACACATTAAGATTAAGCTACACAGAATTTCCTTATAGTGGTGGTGATTTTCTTCAAAATATGCATTGGAATAAAGAAACTTCAACATTGTCATGAAATTGTGTTGCCCTAATGATTTAATTAATGTGAATACAGAATTGAACAAGTGACATTAGTATGGTGAGGTCCCAGTACCTTTGACATCATTGGCATTGCAGAAATAAACACTTCTTTTGTGTGATTATATGGTTGGCTCCCTAGTATTTATTACTCAGTTTCCAGATCAAACAAAATTGTCAGCATTCAATGATAATACATTACAACTGTTAGAAAAACCATCTAAAGCACAGGGCAGCCAACTTGAATTCACATATAAAGCACATATTAGATGGGATAGAGATGATAGAGAATATTGGTTAAAAGTATAGTTTCTGGAGACAGACTACTGGGTTCAGATCTTAACTGAGCTATTCAGTCACTGTCTAATGTTAGACAAATTTATTAACTTGTGTGTGCCTCAGTTTTCTCATTTGTATGTGAGGATAATACTAGTTATCTATCTCATTAGGTTACAGTAAGAATTAGGTTACATCTAAACTAATAAAAGTGTAAGCCTGCAGACAGTCATCAGCCCCTCACCCAGGCTGGCCAGGTACCCCAGTAGGGACCCAAAACCTGAAGGGGCTGTGGACAGCCTGAAAATGCCCCTAAACTCCTCACCCAGGTTGGCCACACCCCAATGGGGTGAGGGACCCCACTGGGGGGCTTGGCCAGTCTGTGAACAGCCATTAGCCCCTCACCCAGGCTGGCCAGATATCCCAGTAGGGACCCAAAACCTGAAGGGACTGTAGCCAGCCTACAAACAGCCATCAGCTCCTCACCCAGGCTGGCCAGGTACCCCACCTAGTAGGGACCCAAAACCTGAAGGGGCTGTGGGCAGCCTGTAAATAGCCCTCAGCCCCTCACCCAGGCTGGCCACACCCCCATGGGGTCAGGGTCTCCACTGGGGGAGCTTAACCAGCCTGTAAACAGCCATCAGCCCCTCACCCAGGCTAGTCAGGAACGCCAGCAGGTGGACATCCCCAGAGGGGTCCCAGACTGTGAGAGGGCACAGGCTGGGCTGAGGGACCTCCCGAGTACACAAATTTTTGTGCACTGGGCCCCTAGTTGTATATATAAAGCTCTTAGAAAATGCCTAGACTCTAGTAAATCTCAGGAATCATACTTCACGATGCACTAGAGAAATTACTACGCTATTATTGGAGGACAAAATTGGGCTTTCTACTTACAAATTAATAGTTATCGAAAACTTAACTATTTCTCATGTTGCAAAGCATATCATTTAGTGATTCTGAGCATTTTTGGAGGTGCTGTGATGTTACATCCACCATCTAAACTAATAAAAGCGAAATAGTGAAATTAACCGTTTCTCCGAGACAGGGTAAGCCACGCCCACCAGCCAATCAGAGTGGCTGTATGCAAATTAGCCTAGGCAAGATGGAGGCCGGGAGGCACGGAGAGAGCAGCGGGTGAATCATGGAAACCAGCGGACAGCAGAGTGGGCTGGGCGGGTGGTGGCTGATGCCTTGCAGGGTCCAGGCGTGCAGGGACCCAGCCTACGGGGTGGAAAGGCCCCACACCCCAGCGCTGTGAGCTCCATTTCCGCTCAGAGCCGCTGAGCTCAGAGCCGCTGGGGAAGGAGGCGCGGAGGACTTGGCCTGCGGGGCGGAAAGGCCCCACACCCCAGCGGCTCTGAGCTCCGCTTTGGCTAAGAGCCGCTGGGGATCAGAGCCGCTGGGGAAGGAGGCGCGGAGGACTTGGCCTGCGGGGCGGAAAGGCCCCACACCCCAGCGGTTCTGAGCTCCATTTCAGCTCAGAGTCGCTGGGGAAGGAGGCACACATGGGGACTTGGCCTGCGGGGCGGAAAGGCCCCACACCCCAGCAGCTCTGAGCTTCGTTTAGGCTCAGAGCCGCTGAGCTCAGAGCCGCTGGGGAAGGGGGTGCACGCGGGGACTTGGCCTTCGGGGTAGAAAGGCCCCCCTCTCCCTGCCACTTGGCTGGTGCTGCTCCCGCTTGGGAAGGAGGCGCCAGGGACCCAGCCTAGGGGGGAGGACAGTTGTGAGGGACCCAGGCCTGAAGGGGAGGATAGTTGGGGGGGACCAGGCTTGCCTGGGTGGAAAGTTGGGGTGACCAGGCTGGCAGAGGAGGGCTGTTGGTGGCA
>PVJC01037681.1:0-17090 GCA_004026665.1 Murina feae
TGGGGGCAATCAGCCCAGTGGGGGTGGAAGTTTAGGGTGAGCAGGCTGTCAGGGGGGCAGTTGGGGGTGAGCAGGCCAGCAGACAGAGTGGTTAGAGGCAATCAGACAGTTGGTGAGCAGTTGGGAGCCAGCAGTCCCAGATTGTGAGGGAGATGTCTGATTGCCCACAGGGATTAGGCCTGAACTGGCAGTCAGACATCCCCTGAAGTGTCCCAGATTGGAGAGGGTGCAGGCTGGGCTGAGGGACAGTGCTCCCCCCATGCACAAATTTCATGCACTGGGCCACTAGTACTATCTAATAGAGAGTGAATACTCTAACTGACCCTCACACCATTGCAAAGATGGTAGAGCCCACAGCCAACAAAGAGGAAATATGCTAATTGACTGCCCCACTCTCAAAGATGGTGGTGCCCAAGCCAATAAGGAGGGAACATGCTAATTGACTTCCATGCCCTCATAGATAGCAGCGCACACAGCCACAAGATGGTGGCGCCCAATCCCCTCATCCCTGCCAGGGCCTTGCCACGTACCTGCCACCAGAATCCCGCAGTCCCCTCAGCCCCCAAGCTGCCCAGGGCGGGCCCAAATCACAGACAAACCTCGGATGGTGGCTGCCCAGCTACCCAGGGCTGCCCAAGGCTCAGGTAACCAAAGTCAGCCGAGGCTTGCACTGCCGGCAGTGACAGCAGCAGTGGTGTGATGGGGCATTGCCTTCCCATGATTGCTGGGTCGCCTCCCACCCCTGAGGGCTCCCGGACTGTGAGAGGGGGCAGGCTGGGCTGAGGGACCCCCCACTCCAATGCATGAAAATGCATTGAGCCTCTAGTTTAAAAATAAGAAGCAAAACAGTATAAGCAAAAAGGCAGCCAAGGAAGAAGAAACAGAGTAATAGGTTCTGAATTTTTGACAGATGTGCTGTAAAAAGAGTTTTCTAAGGTGAACTCATCCAAAAATATTTTTTCCATTAATTGTTAGAGTGAAAGGGAGAAAGGGAGGGAGAGTGAGAGGGGAAGAGAAAAACATCAATGTGAGAGAGACGCATAGATTGATTCTTTAATTGATTGGTTGCCTCCCTCATGCACCCCAACCAGTCAGGGGTCAAACCTGCAAAGCAGGTACATGCCCTTGACAAGAATTGAACCCTTGATTCTTAGGTCCATGGGCCAACACTCTAACCACTGAGTGACACATCAGGGCCTGCATATTTTTAAAGCCCTATTTTAACAGATGAACTTTAAGAATCTACTGAAGGATATAGTTTTTTAAAAAAGACTTGATTGCATGGAAAAACATCTTGTCTTTGGATAAGAAGGGTGAATAACGTGAAATTTCTGATTCTCTATAAATGAATCTATAAATTCAAACAAACATCAATAGGGAGAGAGCCTAAAAAAAGTGATTCCACAGTTCATTTGTAAAATGAAATAGGTGAAAATAACAAAACTCACTAAATCAAGTTTTACAAGGAACTATTTGTATCAGATAGTAAATGTATGTGAGGAATTTATGTTTTAAAAATGTATATTGACACAAGAAGAACACTTCTGAACTAAACACCAGAAATAGGCCAAACACATAGAGAATGTCTCCTTTATAATAAAAGCCTAATATGCAAATTGTCCCCTCCGAGTTTGACCAGGAAACCAGGAGTTCGACCACTTGCTATGACTTGCGCTGACTACTAGGGGGCCCTGTAGAACATGGTGGGCGTCAGCAACGTGGCACTGGCAGCTGGCGGCAGTGGAAGCACTGCCAGCCCCAATGGGCCCCATAAGAGCAGGAGCACGGCGGGATGGTGGAGCAGGTGAGCAGGTGTCACCAGGCCAGGTGGGTATGAGAGGGGGTCTGATTACCTCGTAGATGGCCAGCAGGGGTGGCAGCAGGGGGCAGGGCTACCACTTGGCTCCCAGCCATTGAAGGAACGGGGCAGGGCGGGGGTGTGTGTGGGAGGGACCTGGACCAGCCCCAACTAATCACCCTGCAGATGGCAGCCAGCAGCTGGGATGGGGAACTGGGGTTCGTGGCAGAGACCAACCTCTGAGACCTCTAGCCGGCTACCTGGGGGTGGAAGTGATGAGGACGGAGGTGCAGTGACAATGTGGGGTGTCCACAGAGCTCTTTCTCACTTCCCCTGCTACCCTCTCCTGGGACATCAGGGTTGGAGCTCTGGGGAAGCCCCCATGCTCGGGTGTCTGGCTCTCACAAGGAGTCCACACCGCACCTGTGCAGCTTCTTGTGGGTGATCCAGGCCGCAGCCACTGAGACTGCAAGGGCCAGTCGGGCTCCCTGTGGGTTCAAGCAGGAGCTGGTCTGTGAGGCCAGCTTGGAGAGAATGCATTGTCCGCCGGCTTCCATGCAGCACCACTGGGCAGCCCAGAGGCCCACACTGTGCCCTGGCCCATGGTGTCTGGTGGTGCTCACCACATCTCCACGTGGGTACTCGGGCGCCCTGACTTAGGCAGATAGGGGTGCATGGAGGCCCAGGGCCCAGGTGTTGCCCCAGGGCCCAGAGGTCAGCTGGGACCTGCCCTTCCATGCCAAATGGTCACACTTTGCCAGCCAGGCCTCGGGATCCCACCCGTGCACAAATTTCATCCAGTGGGCCTCTAGTCATATAATAAAGGCAGAAATTAATTACATTTGATTTGCAATAATTCCTTTAATGGCATTGAAACAACTGGTTAGTTGCATTGAGAGAAAAAAAAGTGGTACAGCTACCTCGATCTTCACTTTAAAATGATTCCAGAAAGATTAAAGCTTTAAATGAACCCATAACAGCACTCTAAGAAAACATTAGCAATTAGAAAAATATTGCTGTGGAAAGGTCTTTCTACGCCAAATACCCAAAATCCACAAGGAAAAATAAGTAAATGTAACTACTGCACATTAACATTAAAACTCTTCTGCAGGGAAAGATAAAAAACAAACAAACAAACAATCAAATAGGAAAATGTTTCAACATGTGCAGCAACATGTGTCTTTAATTCAAAGATAGTGCTTAGAGTTACTGATCGTTTTTTTTTTTTTAAAAGATGCTTCTAACCTAATTGCCCATCATACAAAAAAACTTATGCGATAAATTATGGTATATCCATTTTTAATATATGTTTTAAAGAATGTTTACATAAACTAATATAGAAAGTGTTGCAAGGGAATAGAATAGTAGTTATCATGTTACTAAGATAGCATTGTTTCATTTTTATACTTTTCAGTATATGTCCAAATATTCTATAATAAACATATTTTATAATATAAAGATGTAATAAAATAATGATAAAGTGACAACTTTCAGTGAAACATAGTGCAAAGAAAATATACTTAATCACCTTAATTTGTATAAACCATGAGTAAAAGATGAGACAAACACTCTTAGTAGCATCAGAGTGGAAAATAACAGCTTCGTTATCTTTATCCTTTTCTTTTTAAGTCCAGGCCATGCAAAATTCAAAAACATAATGTAGGAAACTTGATATTAATGTGTACTTGAAAAGTCTTAACTCTATGCTACTTCATTTAAGTGATAAAATTTTGTAATGTGCTGGGACATAATAAATAAAACACATCTGTTGCAAGGTTGACTTAACCCCTTCCTACTTCTGAGCTGGAGGCCAACCCACTTGGGTAGGCTCTTCAAGTATCTATTAACTTCAGTGAAGAGGTCTGATCATTTTCCCAGTTACTCTGTAAAAACCATATGACAAAAAAGTATCATATGGACTAAACAATCAACAAAGATGCTTTAGAGAATTTGCTGTGTTCTGTATCTCTTGAAGAAAAGTACACCTCAAATTTCATGTGTTTGATACTTAAATTATTTTATTGTTAAAATTTAAAAACATACTAGTACGCTACCAAAATTACAAAACATAAAATTTGATGTACTGCTAATGCATAAGTGTGTTGAAGTTATTACACTGCAGGTTGTCCTAATACATGGGCCAGTGGGTACAAACACCTCAAGTGACAGTTTATACTTTTTTTCCCAGGACTCTTCAATTCCTTTTCAAACCAGGCTTCTCTCTTATCACATGGTCACTGAGATCTTTTGAGGGCAAGGATAACAGCATGATAGACCCTCACAGAAATGAGAATTTGCATCATTTGACTATCTGTGTTGTCACTTAGCTTGACACTTGCGGCCATTACCCCTTGCTGCTTAGGAAAGTCCCTCCTTATCTAATTCTGCCACCTTAAAAGAAAAGAGCAAACTTTTTTCCTGGATGCCTGGATGAGAAAGAACTCACAGAGGAGGAAGTGGCCACCACTGCAGTGGACGAGGAAGAGATGACGACCTCCTCTGTAGGGATGAGGGCCTAGAGGGATCAGCTGGCCACAGCCTCAGATCACACCTAATAGAAATAACACACTAGAATAGTGAGGAAAAGACTCCTTATAAGCTATTCCCATGCCTTGGTCGCTGCAATTGAGCCATGTTACCAGTCAGCTCCTCCTCTGACATCATTCATTGGCTGAGCAAGTGTGATGGTCAAACTGCAGCCCAATGATTGTGCAGGCCCAAGGAGTTTCCCCGGGCTCTATCCACGCCCATTAGTCAGGGAGGTCATAGCCCCTAACAGACAGCTCCTATTTCCAGAATCCTGGCTTTACTGATGAAAATGGCCTTGACACCTGCTGCCAGTTCCCCAGGCTTAACCTGGAAAAGTAAAAATATCAATAATCTGTCTTTCCAAGTATCCTTTTACACTCACCCAACTTGAATTCAACTTTTGATTTGAGTTATGAACTTGTGATAAAACCCAATCAAGAGATGGACTGGGAGAAAAATACACCAATCTTCATACAGGGCATATCTTACTGTAGTGTGCTTTTGAATGAATTTTATTTTCTGCATTTCTGCTTTTATTTTGCAAATATTGATAATGACACTCACTCCTTTAAGATTGAAAAATACAGTCCTAGCATTTTGGCTCAATGGACAGAGCATCCATCAGCCCACTGACTAAAGAGTCCTGGGTTCGATGGAACTTGGTTGCAGGCTCCAACCTACTCAGGGCTCCTGTGGGAGGCAGCTAATCAATGTGTCACTCACATTGATGTTTCTCTCTCTTTTTCTGGCTCTCCCCATCTCATTTACTCTAAAAATCAATGGGAAAATATCCTCGGGTGTTTTTTTTCCCCCCAGCATACATCTGAATTGGGGACCTCTGTAGCAGTGAGTCAGGTACATCATATTTATGATAGTCTTCATCTGGGCTCTGGCATATAAGTAAATCTGCTGCCACTCCCATTTTTTGATGTATGCAAAAATCTCAAAAATAAAACAAAGGTACTCTCAACATTGTGATGTTATGGCTAAAAGCAATCAGCTCCTTCCTGATTTTGTATATATCCTAACAACCTAAATATCCAAACATTTGTAATTGGTTATGGGTTGTAAGATCTTTACATTTATAGATATGGTCGGGCGGGGGTGGGAGTGGGAGGGGAACTATTGTTAAGGAGTGATAAAAAGCAAAATACTAAACTACATATGGTGGGATTTGGGAAAATCTATTATGTAATTTCATTGCCTAGAGACCCAGGAATTCCCAAATCCTGTCATCCTCCTACCACATCTCTTTCTTGTAAGGTCTTGAAGGAAAATAAATACATGTGGAAAATGAAATGGCAAATGTGAAATAAAATCACACTTTAGTGTTTATTGTGATTGTGCCTTTGTGCCCAGAGCAAAACCTCTGATAAACTGAGTTTATGGGCCCTCCTCCTCACACGAATTTCAAATCAAAATCTTAAAATCAAATTACCTTGTAAGCAACTCTACCATGTAGAAGGCTTGAGAGGATGATCTTACCTACAAAAAAATAAGCCAACCTTGGGAGTGTGACCTCTTCCCCAGTCAAGGTAGAGCATGGACCTAGGTCATTTTCCCATCCTGCTCTTGGAAGTGAACGCAACAGCTTATATAGAAGTCCTTTCTGAGTGAGGTACTCCTGTCCTCTGTCCTCCCCCTCCCCTTCATCCTACCTCACCCTCTCCCATCCTTTCCATTCTTCACTTTCCTCCCAATCCATTCCTCCCTTTTCCCTATTCCCCTCTCACCCCTCTACCCCCAACCCCTCTGCCATTCTCCCCTATTCTCCTTTCCCTTCCTTCTCCTTCCCACCCTCTTCCCCTTATACTTTCCTCCCATTTTCTTACTCTTCCCTCCTCCTCACTCCACTCACCTTATTCTCCCCTCCTCCTCTCCACTTCTCTTATCCCACCTTCCTCCATTTTCCCACCCCCTCCCATCTGCCCTTATCTTCTTTCTCCCTGGTCTTGTTTTCTCCCCAGTCCCATTTCTCTGCCTCTCTCCCTCCCACTCACTCTAAAAATCAATGGAATTTCCAGGGAAATGTAGAACAATGTTATAATAGTTATATTTTAAAAATCCATTTCCCTCAGTATTTTCTACTTTTTCTATAATAAGCACTACTTTGTATAATCAGAAAATAATGTTAAATTTTTACAGCATGATACATTTTACTTGACATTTATTTATTTTAAGGTTGCAATAGAAGTACATGAATAATATCAAATGATTGTAAAGTGATCATTTTCAGTGAAAGGCAAAGTAGAACATCTTACAAATGTTTTTAGTAACTTTACAATTACACAGCATAAAATGAAGAAACTTTTAAAAATACTATGTCATATTAATACCTCAGTGGTAAACAATTACTTCTTTATGATTACATTTATAGAACACTGTCACATAAATAAAATCATAGTCATATATATATATATATATATATATATATATATATATATATATAGAGAGAGAGAGAGAGAGAGAGAGAGAGAGAGAGAGAGAGAGAGTCTGGATGGACATTCTTAAGTGTATGCTAATATTTTGCAAGCAGTCAAATTTCACAATGCACTGTTCTAGTTCATATAAGTACTGTATTTCTATAGCAAAATAAAGAAGGCACAGCTAGTGCAAGCAGATTTAAACCCTTAGATTTCTGGGCTGGAAAAAATAACAACATCTGCATTGGTACTTCAGGAACATTGTTTTGTTCAAGCAAATATTTATCTCAGTTAATTCTGACAGTTTTCACAGATACATTCTAATAAGAACATGACAAAAGGACTTCACAAAAATAAAAACTCTGTAGCACCAAATTAACATGCTTTAAATAAATGACAGCAGTTTACAGGTTTTGGAGAATATCACGCAGCAACAGGCTATATAGAATAAAGTGATACTTAGACACTTTAAGATAATTTTTTAGACTACTAAGAAAATACAAAAACACAAGACTGTAAAGACACTAGTAATGAGGTGATAGAGCAGGTTTCACTTCTTGAACTTTTGAGATCTTGAAAATTCTTTCAGGCAGCCTCTTTATTTTCGGTATTTCCTGTTTCCATAATCTTTACCATTGTAATAGATACGCTTGACTTCTCCTGTAAAGTAATAGATTGATTTCAGAATGACATTATCATGTAAAATTTGACCAATTTCAAAGTCTTCATCAAGGATAGCATCTTGTCGTGGCTCCAGCTTTCCAACCTTAGGAATCTCAGGAGGGCTGAAGAAATTGAAGAATGATGAATTAGGAACAACTCTTGGCTTGAATTCAATTTCTCCAGTGGCAGTTGTGCGACTGTAGGTGGTTGTCAAAGTAACATCCTTTCCTCTTCTCCAATCTATCTTGCAGCCTTTGCAATCATAGATTTCCCATCCCCAAGTGAAGAAGGGGTCATTGTAATCTGGCTTTGACTTTATTATATACGTCTTGGTCAGCACCTCATTTCTGAAGTATGGATTGGGCAGAAAATAAAAATTAAATGTGTAACTTATAGGCTGGCCACGTTTTGAGAACTTCAGGCTAATATCTGACAAGAACTTCAGTATGGGCTCATCATACTTCTGAATCAAGGGCCCCAGCTTGTCAACATTCTTTAAAACAGTCAGCCAATAGTTGGGGATGCCTTTAGGATCTTCTTTCTTAGGCTTTCCCTTACGAGCTCTTTTCAGATTCACTCTTTCTTTAGGCCTGACCTCATGAACTCTTTTAGGAGCCTCTTTTACTGCAGCCCTTTCCTTAGCCTCTGCTGCTTTAGGCTGTTCTGTTTCTTCTGCCTTTGCCTGGGGGACTTCTTTAGATTCTTCATTTACTTCAGTCTTTGCCTCCAGAAGATCTTTCGACTGGGCTTTTTCTTCAACCTTTGCCTCAGGAATTGCTTTAGGAATCTCGGTTTCTTCAGGCTCTACCTCTGGTTTTTCTTTAGGATCCTCTTCTTCCTCACCCTCTAAGGCAGGCATTTCACTAGGGCTGTCGTCCTCCACCTCTTCATCACTGCTGAACACCTCATCATCTGAATTCCATTCACATTCTTCTATTGTGGGCTCATATTCTGCATTTATGATTTGAGATCGCCGATCATATAGAGGCTTATTGAGATCGGCATATTTTCTTTCAAGACCATGAATTGCCTTTAAGAATAGGGCGTCTACCTTGTCACATTCATCTTGAATGTTTCTGAGTGCCTGCACACGATTTCGAACCGCCTGTGGCAGCCGATCCACAAAACTATTACCCGATGGAGCCCACCGCGCCCTTCTAGAAGGCTCAGGTACCCTCCTCTTTCCATACAAGCGGCTGAAATTACTGCTGCCACTAGTGCTGGTGCTGCTGCTGGTGGTGGTGCTGCTGCTGCTGCTACTGGTGCTGCTGCTGCTGCTGCTGCTGCTGCTGCTGCTGCTGCTGCTACTGCTGCTGCTGCTGCTACTGGTGCTGCTGCTGCTGCTACCAGTGCTGCCGCTAGAGCTACTGCTGTCAGATTCTTCCCCAGAATCAGTGGACAAGCTAGCCTTCACCTCTTCAGCGACCCCCTGAGCGGCAGGTTCCGAGACCATGTTAAGATCCGCTTCTGCCATTTTGCAAGCCTGCAAACCTCTTAAGGTGACAACTACCGCTGAAACCGCGCGCCCAGAGAAGGGCAGAAAATGACTCACGGATGCTTGCCTGGCGGAGGCTCGGGAGCAGGAGGCGGTGCGGGGACTGCAGCGGTCGCGCAGGGCTGGCGGGCTGGACAGCGGCGAGCGATCGAGTGCAGGCAGCGAGCAGTAGCCGGGGAGACGGTGCCTCAGCAGCAGCGGCAACGCTCTCCCGGTTGCCGCAGCAGCGGACAGAGGTGTGAGGCAGCTGGATGGTGCAGTGTGAGACCTGAGATCTCTCCAATGTTTTGATCGCAATCCTCCTCCCCTTTCAGTTCTGCCTCCCGTTAATTTAGTTCCCAGTGTTCCTTTAGCTAGTACCTCATTTGCTGAGCATGCTTGATTGACAACAGCTAAGCCCAATGAATGACCAAACACTACTAACTCCTCCAGGCTCCGCCCACCTTCCCAGACGCTCCTCGGTAGCTGAGGCACACACCCCTGGAAGACGTTTTTCCCCTCAAAATTCCATTTTTATAGTTTTAGAATGTAAAAGGAAAAGCTTAGATAAGTGGTAAAAATACTAGACATTGTTTCTAAGAAGGGAAGAGGAGTACCCTCCTGTCCGCTCATCCAGAACTCCTGTTTGGCCTCTCACAAAAATCTGTTTTTAAACAATTGGATGAAAATACTCCAAATGGCATCACTGGGCAGTGTGATTATGTATGCTTTTTAAAATCTCTTTATCGAAATATTGTATGAGCATGTATTTTTACACTGAAAATAAAGGGGCAGTCGTTTATTGGCAAAGGAGGGAGGGGCTAGAAAGCAGGCATATTGCATTCCACATAGCAGTTTTAATAAGTGCTGTCTGTGATGTTTGGCAAGTCTGGTTTATATCCATCTACAAGGTTTGCGAACCCATGTTGCCGTGAGTCAGTTACACCATTTTTACTCTATTGCTCTTTTTAAGCTGGCATATAATATACCCTAACCTTGCTGATGACTTGCCTCGTAGCCTTTCTCAATGCTTACAACAGCCTTGTAGATAAAATAAAAGAGTATTCACTGTTAGGTAGTATTATTTAAAGGCAGACTGATTGCTCTATACTTTTTTTGCAGCAGTTTTTATTCCAGGAACAGCAGGATGGGAGGGGGGATTTGTGCTAGTGAAAGTACATCCTCCATCAGGGTATACTTTACAATGTCTTCTGCCACCGATTTCCTTCTAACATTGTTAATTCTAGCCAAACTGCAGTATGATTTACAGATCCATTAATATGTGAATAAACTTTTGCAAAATGAACTTTAAAAACAGGTATGTGTTATTTTTATTTACAGGATTCTTTTCTGCTACAGAACAACTCCCTTGGTACAACCCAAAAGACCAGTGTTTACTTTTCATTGAAAGGTAAGGAACATATTTTAGCCCATTTTTATGAATGACAAAAACTACCTATCTGCATATGAATAAAATGTCACTTAATATCATCCTTTAAAGACTTAATTGGAAGATATTTTGATATTTCTATGGAAGCAGAAAAGTTCACAGAGGTGATTTGCTATACTGGCGTAGAAAATAACCTACTCACATTCACTATCTAAACCTGCTCACAGAATACAAGTAGTAAATAAAAAAATTTGTTGAATTATTCATTTCAAATGAATAAAAATATTAAAGTTAGATTAACCTTTATGTTATTTTTTATTATAAGATTTGTGCTTTGTCATTTAGTCATCATACGTTAGGGAATACTTTTATTTTCTATTTTGTAAGTGAATTTTATTGCTCATTTCTGATTGTCAAAGTATTTAAGCATTTAAAAGTATATAATATAGAAAATTCCAATGATAGTAAAAATGCAGCTTTAGCAACCAAATGATAAACATTGTTAGCATTTTGATGCATTTCCTTCCAGAAATATCTTTGTACAAATACACACCAGCCTATTTAGATATGCTGTTTTATCTATGTGACATCACATAATATTTTGCAATCAGCTCATTTATCGATTAATATCACCTATATTTTCATGATAAATGATCAACATCTTATTTTAAAATATATTCATATTCCATTGAAATATTTACCTCAATTTATTTGACCAGAGTCCTGTTGTAAGGCAGATACTTCCCACACCATTTCTCCACTAACATACATATTTTTCCTGTTATTAAAAATATTTAGTTCTGCATACTTACTACACAGGCTTGTAACAATTAGTGATAGGATGAATTCCTAGAGATAGGAGTGCTAGAATAAATTGTACATTCATTTTTTCTTTGATACATATTGCCAAACTTCTCTACAGAAAAGTTATCTCAACTTACAGTCACAGCAAGAATGCATATGAGCTCATTTATTTAGTCATTCAGCTAATATATTTTTGTGACTACCATGTGCCAGGCGCATGGGATAGAAGATGGTGATATAATGGCGAATAAAATTTACTATGTGTGTGTCCTTTCATTTCATACTTTTACTCAAAACAAATACTATGGAAATCAGTGGGATTATGCCACAAATATAGTTCTATAATTTATTCTTATTTAAATGATGAATATCTATTTTATTGACAGCTCTTACATTTTATAGTACTTTAATGATTTAAAATACATGTTAAATTTTGTAACATCAGGAATTAGTATTTTGTAGTAAGTACACAGCTAATTTTCTTAGTGCCACTTATTTTATAATCTTATTGTCATACACTTATTTGAAAAATATTACTTTTACCATATTAACTGAATTGCTTGGTTTTGTTTCTAAATTTTATTTTATTTGTTGGCCATAATGTTTTTGGTAACAATTAATGAGGCAATTTTTACTAACTTTATATTTTGTCAAAATTATATACATTGGAAAAAGTCAGATAGTACATTGAAATTCACATAAGAAATTAAAAGTAACTCAAAACAGCCATGGCCAGTATGGCTCAGTTGGTTGGAGCTTCCCATGCACCAAAGTGTTGTCAGTTCAATTTCTGTCAGGGCACATGCATAGGTTGTGGATTCGATGTTTGTCTCATACATCAGTGTTTCTTTCTCTCTCTCTCTCTCTCTCTCTCTCTCTCTCTCTCTCTCTCTCTCAAATCAGTAAAACATAT
Source organism: Murina feae (assembly GCA_004026665.1). Taxonomy (NCBI): domain Eukaryota; kingdom Metazoa; phylum Chordata; class Mammalia; order Chiroptera; family Vespertilionidae; genus Murina; species Murina feae. The sequence goes on from PVJC01037681.1 coordinate 11,995, forward strand.
CTTGGGATGAGGATTAAAATAAAGTAATTCAAAAGACACAGAGAGGAGACCATTATTCACATTTTTAATAAACATATCCAAATTAACTTTTTATTATTATGTATTGGTATTTCCTAGATTCATGATAAGATTAAATGTCTTTTCATATGTTTGTTGTTTATTTGAGCATTACCTTTTCATATCCTTTGCTTGTTTATGACTGAAATAATAAAGGAATTAATTGATGGTGAAATTCTAAAGGTAAAATAATTTTGGCCTTGATTTCAGGCAATTGTGACTCTTAGAAAATACCCTTTTCTAACTTAATGATATTGGGCAAATATGGCCCAATTACAGCTTTCATTTTAAAATTATCTACTCGGAGAGTTGTTTAGATACTTTTCAAGGATTAGTACTTAATCACTTAAACTGATACAGAAAAGTTTGGAGTGGAACAGAAAATAAGAAGAGAAACACTTGTGAAAACCTCATACAAAGATAATACATTAATAAATTATTTAAATTTTCAGTTTGGAAGTATTTTTTTCATAAGCCATAGAATATAGGTTACTTCTAACCACAGCAGTCTCAAGGGACTTTTATGCATGCATTTAAGCATAACCAATGGACACAAAACACTGGGGGGTAGGGGAGGCGGGGGGAAGGGCAGGGGGAAAAAGAGATATATGTACTAATCTTTGTAAAACTGTATGTAATTAATAAAAAAATTACATTCAACATTATTTTGTATTAGTTTCAGGTGTATAGCATAGTGGTTAGATAATAATATACTTTATAAAGTGTTCCCCCTGATATCTCCAGTACCCACCTGGCACCCTACAGAGTTATATCAATATTATTGACTACTGGAGGCCCAGTGCAGCGGCCATCTCTGCCTTGGCCCCCACCACCATGGCTTCATCCGGAAGGTTGTCTAGAAGGACATCCAGAAGGATGTCCAGTCTAATTAGCACTTTTATTATTATAGATATTTTCTATGCTGTACTTTACATCTCCGTGACTTTTTGTACCAATTTATACTTCTCAATTCCCTGACCTTTTTCACCCAGTCCCCCAACCCCCTCTCCCTTCTGGTAACCATCAGTCTGTTTCCTGCATCTATGAGTCTGTTTCCATTTTGTTTGTGCCAAAAACATTAATCTGAAAGAATATACAGGGTTGGGCAAAATAGGTGTACATCTGTGAGTACATGAAACACAGTTTGTTTTTGTATTATTGACTTCTTGATTATTGTATTCTTTATTTGTCTTATTATTAATGTTATTATTTTGTATCCTTACTTATAATTTATTTTTCAGGTAATGATGCTGGTAACTTAACCTACTTTTGCCCACCCCTTTATGCACCCCTATGTTAATTGCAGCATCATATACAATAGCCAAGCTATGGAAGCAACCCAAGTGCCCATCAATAGATGAGAGGATAAAAGCTGTGGGACATATATACAATGGAATATTACTCAGCCACAGTGTTCTACTTTTAATGTATATGCACTACCTAAAGAATCTAGAAACACATTTATTTTGTAGCTTTTTTCAGTTTATTAGTTAATTTTTTAATGGCAGGTACCTAAAGAAAAATATGTATTTTCTTCATATAATGAATTTATGCATACTACCATATATTTTCTACCAGGAATATTTTATAAGAATTAGTTCTAGCACATACAATATTCGTATTTTCTCATAAGGCTACCTATAAATTACTTGCATAATCTCATATGGTCTCTCTTCCATTATTTTATATTTGGGTGGGTTAAATGTTCATACTTCTGTATGAGATGATTCTTAACACATAACCTATTGGTATATTCAGGCTGAATATGACTCATTGACACCTTACACCTTCCCTGTTATGAACATATGCACAATTCTACCCACCACACTTGCCTCACAAACACACATACATGATACACAGTGACAAGTGCTGCAGCAATATCTTTTGTTGTAGATATCTAAGAAGCCAAGCACTGCGAGATCATTTGCATTTGGACTTATTTTTATGTTGTACTTTTTTGTTAATTTATTTAGACAGTTTTTAATCTGATAACACAAGTTAATTATTTTTAAATGCAGTTTTATTTAAGTATAATTGGTACTACTGTACATAAAATGTACAATCTGATGTTTTAATAAATCTATACACCTGTGAAGTCATCACCACAGTCATCATCCTTGAAAGTTTCTTCATGCCCCTTTGTGATCCTTCACCATGTCCCTAGGCAACAACTGTCTAATCTCTGTTTCTATAGATTTGTTTGCATTTTCTTGAATGTTGTATAAATGGAATCATCCTATACATCACCCTTCTTGCTTGTTTTCTTTCACTTTCAATAATTATTTTAAGATGCATCCATGTTGTATGTATGCATGAAGAGTAATTTTCCTATTTTGTTGCTGAGTAGTTATCCATTACTTGAATACACCACAACTTGCTGATGAGCATTGTATTTTGAGTTTGGGGCTGCTATGAATAAAACGTCTATGTTTGTTTGTGTGTAAGTGTTTGTATGGACATGTTTTCATTTATTTTTTTAAAAATATCTAGGAGTGGAATGACTGGATCACATAGTATGTGTTTTTAACTTTTTAAGAAATTACCTGTTTTCACCCTAGCTGGTTTGGCTCAGTGGATAGCGCATCAGCCTGTGGACTGAAAGGTTCTGGGTTTGATCCCGGTCAAGGGCACATGCCTGGGTTGTGAGCTTAATCCCCAGTAGGGGGCATGCAGGAGGTTCTCCCTCATCATTGATGTTTCTATCTCTCTCCCTCTCCCTTTCTCTCTGAAATGAAATATATATATATATATAGATATAGATATAGATATAGATATAGATATAGATATAGATATAGATATAGATATATCCATATCTATCTATATCCATATCTATCTATCTATCTATCTATCTATCTATCTATCTCTATATCTATCTATATCTATATCCATATCTATCTATATCTATCTATATATCTATCTATCTATATATCTATCTATATCCATATCTATCTATCTATCTATCTATCTATCTATCTATCTATCTATATCTATCTATCTATATCTATATCTATATCTATATCTATATCTATATCTATATCTATATCTATATCCATATCTCTATATCTATCTATATCTATATCTATATCTATATCTATATCTATATCTAAATTACCTGTTTTCCAGAGTAGTTGTACAATTTTGCATTCCCATTAGGAGTATCAACATTTGGTATGGTCAGCCATTTTAAAAAATATATTTTATTGACTTTTAGAGGGAGAGAGAAAAATATCAATGTGAGACCACACTGGGGTTTGAGCCTGCAACCCCGGCACGTGCCCTGACCAGGAATGAAACCAGAACCCTTTTGGTGCATGGGACAATGCCCAACCAACTGACCCACACTGACCAGGGCTGGTTCATCTTTTTAAGTGTGGCCATCCTAACAGGTATGTAGTAGTATGTCATTGTGGTTTTACTTTGCATTTCCCTAATGATTAATGATGGTGAACATCTTTTTGTGTACTGATTTACCATCCACATATCTTCTTTGGTGAAATGTCTATTCATTTTTCTATTGGTTTGTTGTCTTACTATTAAGTTTTAAGAATATTTTACATACTCTGGATACAAGTCTTTTATCAGGTATAAGATCTGCAAATATTTTCTCCCAGTCCATGGATTTTCTTTTCATCTTCTTAACAATGCCTTTCATGATTTTTCAAAGGGTGTAAGTTTACAATTTTGATGAAGTATGATTTATCTTTTTTTGTAAATAGATCATGGTTTGGTATCAGTTCTAAGAAATCTTTGTATAGCCTGGCTGGCTGGCTGGCATGGCTCAGTGGTTAAGTACTGACCTATGAACCAGGAGGTGACCCGTTTGGTTTGATTTCTGGTCAGGACATATTCCTGGGTTGCAGGCTCAGTCCCCAGTGGAGGGGGCATGCAGGTGCTATGATTCTCTATCATCATTGATGCTTCTGTCTTCCTCTCTCTCTCTCCCTTCCTTCCTCTCTGAAATCAATAAAAATATTTTTTTATTGATTTCAGAGAGGAAGGAAGAGAGGGAGAGAGATAGAAACATCAATGATGAGAGAGAATCATCGTTCGGCTGCCTCCTGCATGCCCCCCACTTGGGATCAAGCCTACAACCCAGGCATGTGTTCCTGGCCAGAATCAAACCTGGGACCCCTCAGGCGGTAGGCCAACCCTCCATCCACTGAGCCAAACTGGCCAAGGCAAAACATATTTTTTTAAAAAAAGAAAAGAAATATTTGCCTAGCCCAAGGTCACAAAGATATTCTTTCATGTTTTTTAAAGAAGTTTTAAATCTGAACTATTTTTGTATGTGGTACAAAGTATGGAGTTAAATTATGTTTTACATGTGGACATTTAATTGTTCCAGCATCATTTGTTGAAAAGACTATTGTTTCTCTACTGAATTACCTTTGCACCTTCATAAAAAATTAGTTACCCATCTAAACTAATAAAAGCGTAATATTGAAATTAACCATCTCTTCGGGATGAGTAAGCCACACCCACCAGCCAATCAGAGCAACTATATGTAAATTAGCCTAGCCAAGATGGTGGAGGCCGCGGCCCGGGAGAAGCCGCACACAGGGTCCAGCTGTAGCACAGGATGGGAAGAGCAAGCAGGCCAGTGGCCGAAGCCATGGGCAGGAGGAGCAGGGCAGGAAGAGGCTGCGGCCTGGAATCGATGATTGTGGGGCACACACGGGCCTCCAGGGCTCCCTGTGTGTGCCCTGGCCACCCGATGGCTTCCCAGGCGGAAGCCCAGGGCGGGACCAGCTGGTAGGCCCAGAGGCTCCATCCTGGGAAGCCATCAGGTGGCCAAGGGCACACATGGGAAGGCGTGTGTGCCATGGCCACCTGATCGCTTCCCAGGCAGATGGCCCCGAGGGTCAATGGGAGCTGTGGGCAGCCTGAAAACGGCCCTCAGCCCCTCTCCCAGGCACCCCAGTAGGGACCTGAACCTTGAAAGGGCTGTGGCCAGCCTGATAACTGCCCTTAGCCCCTCACCCAGGCTTGCCTCACCCCCATGGGGTGAGGGTCCCCACTGGGGAGCTTGGCCAGCCTGC